>JAPTMW010213580.1:0-14431 GCA_029822955.1 Ostorhinchus angustatus
ATGAATAGTACCCATTGTGCTTTTAAATAGTTTGTACTAATATTTCTCACCATCTTTTATTCTTTCAGTACGAGAATTGCACAGTACACTGACTTACCCTCGTCTCCCCATAATGCCTGTTATACCGATGAACCATATTGATGATTCGATGAGACACACTGTTGAGGTAGAATATGGGGGGGTACGTGTCAAGGCAGGTGGCGTGGAACTGGTTACTGTCCTTCATTGTTAGTTCAGCAAATGTAGTAAAGTCTTTTCTGCGCACTGCTTCAGTCATCTCTACCATCCTGCCTGGGACTACAGACTCCGCTCGATGCTGCAGAAAATAATCAGGTGCGTTTAAAGATGTAAGACAATAAAAGGTAAATTGACAACACAGTGCAAGTACAGTGCATCATGCCTGTTGGAGTATGCATAATGTACCTTTAACAGACAGCTGGTTTGCACACTGGTTTGCATCCCAGAGGTGCTGCCAACTGGTTTTCTCTCAGCACTGGCCTGAAACAAAGTTTTGAAACCATCCAAATAAGTGCATTTATTGCCAAAGCCAATATGTTGCATGACAAACTATGCAATATCTTTCCACACATTTCTCAGACACACTCTTGACTCACCACCAGTACAAGGATTCTGAGCTCAGGCCAATGAGACTCTGGCTCCACCTGCTGGGCTAGACTGTCCTTGCCATCTTCTTGTTGTCCCATGATCCACTGCACAAATCCCCCATACATACTCCGACATGCACTGCCTGAGCCTTGTCGAGCAATTCCAGACAACTCTCCTTCTACACCAAACACTCGAGCCAGTGTGTAAACTGTAACAAAACGGAGAGAATTAGACAAAGGAAGGCTGCACCCAAACATAGTTTCAAGACATATTGTGATTCAGTTGGTACTGATATTAATGCTCCCTCTCATATTCAAGAGTAGGCTATGGCAACAACTATAAAATATCAACAGCTATACTACCTTTAGTAAATGTGGTCCCCTAAGGCAGTGGTTCTATAAAATACTTTTTATGTTGTATATGCTTGATTTGTAAGTTTTGCTATCTAAGATTATTTAATTTTATATGCTTGCAAAGTTCAAGCTATCTAGTAGTTTGGTGTTTTTTCTACAAACCACACTTAACCCTTTAACTGCCTGCTCAACCATATGGTTGAGCTACTCTTCAGGTATTCATCAGATTGTTCTCGGTGAGGAAGTTAAAGGGTTAAGGGCACCTCAGATTCATTATTTCAATATATGTAACAATTTAACATTCTTAGTACATACACTGTGCATGAAGAGAAGGACACTAACCCAAACAAGCAAAGCCTGCAGCTGAGGAGGCGAGTCCGGCAGCTGTGGGGAAATTGTTGATGGAGCAGATGTGGAGTTTATGAGACAAAGTAGTTGCATCAAACTCAGGGTCTGCATTATTACGTCTCTTCCTTGCCAGTCGTCGAACTAAATTTGAAAAAAACAAAAAGCAGTGACTCTATTGAATTCCACAGCTTTAAATCTATTCTTGCAACAACAACAAAAAAAAGCCAGAAAGGACTTACTCTCTCTCAGACATGACTGCAGTCTTGGATGGCTTATATCCTCCTCTTTACCATTTAGCCATATCCGATCCTCCTGAAATGATCTGCTGGTTGCAACTGTTGTGGTTGTTTTCAGCTTTAGAAGAGGGAGGCAAAAGCAAATGTTACATTGTAGATGAGATTTTTACAGGCAATTCTCCTCCAAACTTAATTGCCAAGAATTCTGTATTTCAGTGTTTTAAAACAAACCTTGGGAACCACTTAACAATGATCAGTACAACACTGATATTATAATGTAGCCAGACTGACTTGGTAAATATATGTACACTCCTTTAATATGCAGTGAAACACAGCCCAGCAAATAGAGTAGAACTGAGTGTTTGGATTCTACAGGTGATACTAAAGATGTGTCAGTCAGTAGTATTTAGGACTATGAGCAGTGCTGGGAAACTAATCAAGTTTATCCGGACAACTGCGAATCATATTCTAGTCTGATTTACGAATATGTGGATGTTTGTAGAAATACCTGGTCTTGATGTAGTGTGACACTCAAAGAGGAGTTAATGGGTAGGATTAAGTCTTCATTTCTCTTCCCCCCTGAAACGTTTCATGCACAGTGGAAACTTAATGTTATTTTTAGATCGATACAATAATACTTAATATGGTGGAATACTGAATCAACCATATTACTGCTCAATGTTTAACGAAACACGGTACACTATTCCTTACAAACGTGAATATCATTTAGTCTCATTCAAAGCTACAGGAAAAGGCTTAACAGAACTATACTCACAGTATTTGATCACAGCTATATTCACAGGAGCTGTGCATGTGATCATGTTTTCCTTGTCCACACAGTCCGCAGGCATAGCTGAATATATAAATATAACGCTCGTAGTATTTAAAACGGAACAGAAAATGTAAGAACTGTGTAAACCTGCTCGTCCTTCGTCTGTTAACGTTGTAGTTTTGCTAACACTACTCACTGTAGCGCTTACTCGAGGTCACTTCCTATTGGTTGGTGTCAAACATGTGGGTATAGTCTCCACCAATAAGAGTGGGGAATTTTCTACCAAACGCACAGAACAGCCAATGAGAAATCATCTGACCACGGTCGTGCGAAAATAAGGCAATGACACCAGACCCGCCCACGACGGAGGGTTAGGGTTAGGGCTTACTCACACTGTCCAATTGAAAAAGTAATACCTGTTTCTTGTTAGGCATTTGACTTATCGTTTCTTTCATTAATGCTTTGAAAACACAGGTCAGTGAAGGTGTAAATCAATCCTGGATTTAGGAGTGCGGACGGATATAATGAAACATTTAGCTAAACACACTCAAATTTCCACCGCTTTATCATTTGAATTGAAAAGAAACCAGAACGTGACCATAAATTTAACCTGAAATCCATCAGTGAGAATTATTGAGCTTTTTCGTATAAAAATATCTTATAGAAATCTTTAGGAATGGGAAGACGCTTAATGCAGCTGGCATTAATGTATACGTCACATATACACCGAATGTCTATTGAATAATCACTGCAATGATTAATATTTTTCAGCTCCAAAAATTCTTCACACTCTGTTGTGTTTCAGTAGGAATAAGGTCATGTTGTCTGAAGACTCCGGACAGATTCTGTTCCAGAGTGATGGACTCATCAGAATGAGAGGAGGCGGCTGAGGTGATTACCCATAATGCCTTAAGTGCCTACATTACAAGCCTTTTGGGGCAGTGTTATGATCTGGGGTTGGTCCATGAAATGAGGTCAGCTGATCAGAACATTGATGGGATTTTTACTTCCCTGAAGATACAGACATATTCGTCAGGTTTCATCAGGCTGAAATTGTTTAAGAATGGTTCAGAGAGCTTAAGACATCATTTTCACACATGATCTGTCCACCTGTCTACACCTGAACCCCACCAAGAATCGTTGGGATGTGCTAGAGAGCACTTGTAGTGGTCCAACTCTCTATCATCAATACAAAATCTTGGCCAAAAATTAATGCACCTCTGAATGGAAATAAGTGTTGTGACATTCATTGGGATATTACATAATGTACATGGTATAAATGATGAAGTGGTAAATGCATCCCATTGTCAGAGCTGAAGGGGGTTCAGTGCATTTGTATGTCATATTTTTCAGACTAGCATTGGAGGAGTCTGCTCAGAAAGATGAAACAAATGTTGCATTTGTTTAGAATAGACAGAAAATCCAGAAGCTCCTCTATTGTAAATGATTAATTTTTTCTTTCAAAACTCTTAATAAAACTTTAATAACATTTTTAAGAACCTCAGTAAAGGGTTAAAGACAAGCAGTTTTCAATCTCGAAACCTAGAAAGTTAGCCTGTTTTAATGTACAAAAACTGTAGCTTTATGTCAATCACAAAGACTATGTGTTCATTCATTTTCTGAACCGATTTTATCCTCACTAGGGTCCCGGGGGTCACTGGAGCCTATCCCAGCTACTTATGGGCAAAGGCGGGGTACACCCTGGACATGTCGCCCGTTCATTGCAGGGGTGACATATAGAGATGGATAATCACTCTCACATTCACACCTATGGGCAAATTAGATTAACTGATTAACCTATCAGTGCATGTCTTTGGATGGTGGGAGGAAGCCCAAGTACCCAGAGACCCCACACAGTCACGGGGAGAACATGCAGACTCCACACAGAAAGGTCTCACCCCACAAAATGTGTTTTTTTGTTATTATGTACGTTGGGTGTATTTGAGGCATGTTTGAATTCATATTCATGAATTACAGTTTATCTGTGAGTTTAAAGAAAAAAATGGAAGGTCACCTTTTATAACAGCTTTTATTTTTAATTTTTTAACAAGTAATTGGGTACATTTGGCAACCTGTTAACTTTTACCTTAGAGATCAATTCTAAACTGTAACAATAAAGAAATATTTGATCCACATGTTAAATTCCCATACAGTAAATGACTTCTCTGTAGTGAAGTGTTTGTGTACGTGCATTCAGCAGAGTCACAACCATCACCTAAACTACATGTCCAGGGTCATTGTAGTACATATTTTATGAAAATCCAAAATGGAAACAGTAAGGTGGTTTGATAGAGAATCATACATTGGAATTTAAGGCTTTTTTAATTTTTTGTGTAAACTATTGATGATGCATGTTAACAAAAACAAAATATGCAAGTGCAACAAGATAAAGGGGATAGTTACAAAAAACCTAGATAAAATACATCAGCAGCAGTATGTTTTGCATTTTTCTAGTTTCTTGTGTTTGAAAAAACAGAACCATGTTGGAAAAAAGTAGAAGAGTAACCTCTTAGGAGAACTACAGAAGTCAAGTGCCAGGAGCTGTCAGGAGTACAACACTAACAGTGCAAATCTGTAGCAAACTGATTGAAAAGAGAAAAGAATACTTGACACTGTCTGTATTGTACCCCCTTATTACTTCTGTCAACACCACTTTGATGTTCCTCTTGGTTTTGCCACTGGCACACAGAAGCTACTGTGGCATCCCTGGATTCAACTCACAGGACCAAGCCACTCAAAGATGCTATAAGAGTCCCAGTAAAGCAAATCATTCCCAATTTCTTGGCTCATTCCAGGGTTCCTGTGGGGAGTTAGTAATCGTCTTCATCATCTGAGTCCATCACCCTCCGTCTGTTGAACTGAAATGCAGACAGCATTAAATGTTGTTGGTTGAAACAGTGAAAAATGAATCAAAACATCTGTGGCATTGAGGAACTTACTGTGACAGTTGTCTTTTTCTCTGTTTGCTGACTGACTTTTTCTAGGATCTCAATCAAACCGGACTCTGTAATCTGTAAGAAAAGTGAAAACATGTCTTACATTGCTATGATGTGAAAGAATAGCAGCATTCAGGGCCTTAGTGCATCACAGTACATTTTCTTACCTTTCCTCCTAACTTTCCAAAACGAGCCATTTGGATGAGATAGTTCTCAACTGCATTGGCCTTCTCCGGCTTCACCAAAGCAAGATTGCTCACTAAAAAAACAAACAAAAAATAACAAAAACAAACAAACACCAGTGTCATGACCATATGTTCAGACCTGAGTGGTACTTAGTATAGAAAAAATATGCTGTAGATTAGAGTACACTTACATCTGGCACGAGCAGACTGGTCTAGAACTTGAGCCAATATGGAATTTCTCATCTCTGATTCTCTGTGAATGAGAAGAATCACAACAATGTCAAGTCTCTCAGTTACAGTGAAACTCTGGCTTGCAAATAAAGAAAAACAGAAAAGAATTTGGTAAATTTCAGCCATAAACAGTTTGTCTACAATAAGTTGAAAATCTTGAAAGTATCACATAAAAGTAATGTCTTTACAAATAACACTTCTTACCTCTGTTTGGCCTCCTCTCCTTGCTGATTATTAGAAGCATCCTGAAAGAACATGTGAGACATTAATGCATTTGTGTATGTGTGTTTAACTGGAAAATAATTTAATCTAACTATAAAAGAATTTTGTACTGACATTCCTATCATAATTTATATTTGGAGAAAAACTGATAAATCAGCAATAATGTTTTCCAAACTATAAGCACTGACAGGAGTTGACTCCAACATTGGTTAATATTAAGTTTCTAAACTGGATAACAAGGAAAATAATTGATTATTTACAGATTAAATTTGATGTTCATTTCCACATTCACTGATGATGATGGCTATGATAGCCTTTACAAATCCACTCAGTAGACATCTAGGTAGATGATAGTCTTACAAATTCAACATCAAAATTTCATAATGAACAAAATTAAAATAAACTCTGGACTAAAAATGGTGTTTTGTCTAAAATGCTGCTTAAGTACTTAAACACACTCTAATTAGACAGACTTCAATAGAAATAGAATGATACATAGGGCATTTTAAAAACTGTTGGTATTAGTGAAGGATTAAGATTAACTAGAGTTTTGATAGCATAAGGTTCACTTCAACATTATTTTTTCTTGAGTATTTATTATTTTGACTTAAATATTATATTATGAAGATTATAGTACAGTCAAAAGTAGTACATTCCTGCAAGTGTTAAATATTTATAATTGACTGTAGTATCTGTTACTGGCTCTTTCCTGCTATAAACCACTGTTATTATATCAGCCTTTAAAACCCATTAACAGGCTACATCTAGACTTTAGATACAGGTAGAAGCAATGTGAAACAAAGACACAAGAGCTCACACAGTGACACTATATTTCTGTTTCACTGTTTTTATCTCATTGTGTTGCATGTGTTTCCATTGTAATATATTCGTCAACGTCTCACCATTTGGTACGACAATTTTTGTATCTTTAAAAAGATACACAATATTGTGAGTCTTTCTCTGTCTTTATAAAAGGTTTTCCAACTAGAGAAAAACATCAATAGTGGAACTATCATCAGGGTTTTCGTTTGGGGTCCTCCAGCAATAATACACATAGTTATTGGTCTTGATTATTACCGATTCTGTAAACAATGATTTGGAGAAGCTAGAGCAAAAAAATAAACAACTAAACTGGGGTTCAGAGAAGAACGACTACAGACTTGAGAAAAGTAATTTAGTTAATTTTGATGCTCTCTATTGATTTGTAATAATATGACTTTAGCCTTGTAATAGTGGGGATAACCTCGAACAAGATAAAGAATTAAATCCAAACCACTAACGTATGTATCTGAAGTTCACTGCAGTGTATTCTAAAAACACGAGTCGATCTCACCCTTTTGTTTGTTTACTACGCAAGTAAAAAAAAATCTGAAAAACTGAAATGTGTTCGATTCAGGAGATAATGACTCAAAGGGGTGTGCGCTTAACCAACGGTAGCACATGAGTTATTATATGACATATTTAAGAGCAGAGATAGTTGAACTTCAGTAACACTAGGTATCAATGATGGAGCTGGTAGTTTCTGAACATACCAGTCGTTTCTAACAGGGAGTATTTGGTTACAGTGACTGTTTTAGCTACACTAGCTAGCATGTAGCTACAGGCTCCTGAGCTCAGCATCTCCTTATACGGCTCCACAAACACGTTCCCAGGCTCATGTTCTGTCCTCACCCCGTGCTTTGCTTGTAGCTCCGCCATTCTCTGCCGCCTAATCGCCTCCAGTTCGTCGTCGGCCATGGTTAATATAAATGGTAAAAAGAATAAAGGCTGAAATGACTGCTATCGTCTAATAATGTGCACAAAACTCCCGTCAGAGGCAAGGCCCTTCCAAGCTCAGGCGAAAGAAATCAACCTCCGCAAACATCAGACAGACTGGAAGACTAAAGCAATCGAGTTCAGATCGATGATAACAGAGACCGGAGAGAGAGAGAACAGCAAAATATGAGCTTTATAAAGCCTCTTATCGCATTTGGCTGTTTTTATTTTCCTGTACACCGAAGAAGAGGCAAGAGGTATTGTTTTTGGGTCGATTTGTTTGGTTGTTAACACTCACAGCAAAATTATTGGTTGAATTCATGTGACCCAGAATAGATGTCATTACATTTTGGGAAAAGAAGATCAAAGTAAAAAAAAAAATCTGACTTTTTTTCTCCTATTTACTTATAATGGGCGAAATTTCACATGTCTGTAGCAGCAAAACTATTGGTTGAATTCATATCTTATTGGGTTTATAGATTGCCAATGACCCAGAATAGATGTGGTTACATTTTGGGAAAAGTAGGTCAAAGTTATTATGAATTTTTGATATCTTTTTTCTTCTCTTATTTACTTACAATGGGCGAAATTTCACATCTATTAAAAACATAAATTTTGTTTCAATTTTCTTCAAACTTGGCATATATATAGAGGCAATTGATATGCTGACATCAGCACACCTACATATATACATGATGACATCAGCTGGATCGATGCCAAAATAAGCCACAATAGGTGTGGGTTTGTTTGTTTGTTTGTTGTGCCTTGACACTTGTTTATGTAGTTTAATTTGTGCTGCAGGTTGAGTTTCACAAAAACTGTGAGGATTTTCTTTCATAGGACAAATTAGGTTAAATGTAAAGAAAACTGCCCCATATTTACATTGTTCTAAATGATTTTAGTTAACATTATTTTATACACCTGACTTAGATAACTGCTAAAATACAAAATAATGGATATTTAAAAACCTGAATAGAGTCAGGTACTAAATTGGGGGTCAGCAACTCTTCCAAATTAAGAGCTATTTTTGACCCAGATAAATATTTAATCCCCTCTTTGTTATACCATCACCGTGCAGTAGTATGTTTATGCTTTCTTGGCCATCTTGCATTTCCATTTTAATAACTTAATAACAGAATATTTGGTGCATTATGAAATTGGACGACTGAAAAGAAAAAAACAGCCGACATTTTTCAACAACACAGCCCTCATTCAATGTGTATGCTAATGGAGAAAATCTTTTGGCATGTTTGGAGTTATTAGGAAACAGGCTAACTATGAGCAAATGAAAATTGAGTTTATGCAGCTGAGCTGTTGACTTTGGTAAAGAATGGTTCCATGCCTTAATAGCGTGCAACACAGATTTGGGTTGATGAAACATTAAAAAATGTTTTTATTCTGTTTATTCTCTGTACATTTTTACAGATGGACAATGTACAAATGGTTTTCGGCCTACAACAATGACAGCAAAATGTTACAACAATATCTGTTCTTCATTTCCATATGTTTGTAAGGGTTTATTGGAGCCTGGATCATGAGCCACAACTGACTCAGGAGCTGCAAACCCCTGCACTAAACAGTGAACAGATAAAATGGTAATCCTATATAATTCTGTAAATGTTCACAACTGCTGAAAATCATTTTGGAACCCTAATAACGTAAGAACAGTGTAACACTGCAATTCATTACTAATGCAGTTCCATTGATGATCATTGTAGAATATGCAGGCTACCTCATCAAATGCAGCTTATTTTTCTTCAACAGGTGCGACAGTGCACAAGACTGTTGATGTTGATTTACATCTGCTGTGATTTGTTAGTAGCTGATGAATGAAGGATGTGTCATGAAGTTCAGTATACTTCATTTCTAGCTCCCCCTATAAGTACTGTAGGAGAAACGACTCAGGAGCAGAGGGACATGATATCTTTGTCCGGGGTCTTTTATAATGAAGACAATCTGCAACAAAATAACATGAAAAGATCAGCTATTTTAGCTCCACCCACTGACCTTTAAGGTGGTTGTAGCATAATATAGAATGAGAAAAGGCCAGTGGGATCCATTTATCAGTGAAATGTGAGAAAGAAATTATGATTGTAATTTTAAAATATAAAACGTAATAGTTTAAGATCACAAAATATTTTTTCACCTCCACATATGGGTAAAAGCTGGACTGTCCGGTAGTTTCCCAGTACTGTCCGGTCTCAAATCGCATTTTGTAAACACCAGGTACAAACATTTGTTTTGAGACCAGTCCTGGGCAGCGTCCATCTTCATTAGTTGTCCTGTTAAGACAAAATACAGCATGATTTTAAGTAAATCAATTATTGAAAGCATTTCATTTTGAATAATGGTGTTTGTTTAATGATAAAGTTGTATTTTGCTGGTGGTTGGTGTTTGGCATGTGGTTGTCATTTATTTCTACCCTGTTGTAATCAAACTCCAGGCTTCAGTAGACGGGTCCTGTCGATAAAGGCTGATGGACATGTTTGACCCAGGGACACCCATCGCAGTGTTCAGTACATGGGTGGACAGTGGACTAACAGGGCCTGCCATCGCTGAGATCTATAGAACAAGGAGTTAGGATCCCGGATGAATGAGGTGAAGAAATCAACTGTAACTGTAACATGAGTCAACAGTATAAAATAGTCATATCTTTTTTAAGTTAAACATTTCACTGCAAAAACATATATATTCTTACATTGTTTAAAAGGATGCACATAATATATCACTGGTTTTTGTTTCTCATACTGAAAAAAAGCTATACCTATTGAGGTTCTGACAACTGAGCGTTTACACCAGATTTTTCAGATATATCTTTTTTGAAACACCAAAACACTTCACAGTGTTTCTTACTGTCTGACCACTTTATTTGGGGAGCAACAATAAAAGAAAGGCTAATCCTGCTGGAATATCACCACATTTTCTTATAAACCTGCAACCAAGTCAAAATATGACACAGTATTTGGAGTAGTTGTACATATATGTGATGTTTATGAACTTTGATAGTTTGCTGACAAGTCAGTTCATAGTTTTCTCTCATCTATTGAAGTATGTGTTTTGCTTAGTTTGATCCTGTGACAAATAATTAAATTAGCAAAACAGGAGTGAAAAGGAAAATAAACAATACATTCTCAAGATATGAATATATATCCATATCTGTAACATCAGAGGATGTCTGGTTAGAAAAATGTATAAAATTAAAAGGTCCAAGCTTTTATGAACCCTTGGCAGAATAGAAAAACGTGTAAAACACTTCATGGTATTATTTGGATCAAATCTATCTATGTGATTTCATATTGAATATTTTGTTTATGTCCCCCGGATCCAATCCATGTAAGTGATTTTATATTGAAAGTTTCGTTAATGTCCCACATAGATTAAATTGTATTAGACTGCAATTAATGCATTTCAGAAACTGCAGTGTTACCTTAACATCTCTACCTGAAGTATCTAAAAGCTTTATCCTCATATACAGCTGCTACAAAGTGTATCCATTACACTACATTACATCAGAAATATCCTGTTTTGGAAGATTTGTTCTTACCTTATTATCATGCAAAAGATGACCCTTGAGCTGCTGCAGCCTTTTAGCACTCATGTGCGCCAGTGTATAAAATCCAAACTGGGCCAATGATACTAACTGGAAAAAGTATTTTTATGGCTTATTCAACAGCGTCAGATTTTTATCACATTACCCTCATGACGCTTTGCACTCATACAGCATGCGACGTATATGTGCTTATCTTTTTGTCAACAGAAGATCAGTTGTGCAAGAGCCCCTTTCTGTCACAGTTCATTTTCAGCACTTTGAACCTAAAAGAGATGTATGATCAAAGTAGTCTGCTGTTTGGGCAAAAACTAATGCAAATGAACAGATTAAATTGAACCAGAAAGAACAAAGTCTCTTTTTTCCTTCTGAAACGGTTTGACTACAGAGTTAATGAACTAACAATCTCCAGCCTACAGCTGCACAAACTGACACTGCTGGTTTGGTATTCCACCCAAAAATATAAAAAAATTGGTTGATTGATTGAAAACTCACAGTGTACAATAATATAGCATCTTATCAGTGGGCAGGTTGTTTTTTTTATTTTTTGAGAACAAACAATAACTCTATACAGCCGTTTTATGGTGACGTGTGCAGACATAGTCACACGGGCTTTCACATCTGAATGCACAATGGACTTTCCAAACAATAATCCAGATGTGAGCGTTCATTTTTCTGCCTGCATTTTTAGTGATAGCAGATCAAATTATACTTACGCTTACATTATTATTACTGTTAAATTGAGGGATTAAAGAAGCTCTTAACATCACCCTTTAGTTTGGCCTGATTACTTTAACAACCAGCTTTTGTTCTTTATCTGTGTTTCTTGGCAAGAGGTGGTGGTTGAGATGCTACAGATGACAGCTTTTCTGCCTTATGGAAAACGTGGCTGAAGTAAAAGCATCCTTTAACCTTTTTACTGACATGTTTTAACAAACTATAGTGTGGCCAGTGCTGTGTCAAATCCCAAGGAAAACACTAACATCAGTGGTCCACAGTTCTCATACTAATATCTTTGGTTGTTTCATGATAGTGTAAGTCACTAATTAACAATAGCTCCTGCACCTTCACATTATTCTGTTTGTTTAGTGAAGGCACAAAAGATTGACATAATTTGGGTCCCTTTGATTAATACCCTCTTTAACATGTAACATTTTTTTACTGAATAAAAAAAAACACACTTCTGTGCACTGCATTTATAGTCATTATGAAAATACTTTTACTACCGTTACAATGAGTATTTCCACTTGGCTTATATTAAGAATGCAAACAAAAACATGTAACACCATAGGAATTATAATAACATCATTGATCTCTTTAAAAAACATATGAGAAGTCCTAAAGTAAGATTAAAAGACAGCTAAACGATTACAGTAAAGTTTACATTAATACACAATATTACACTGACCTGGGCCTTTACATGATAAAATGCCAAATACAAAGTGGAAGAGAGTTCACATTCCTGCAACAGGTTCAAAGTAGTGAAGTACTTGTAGTTCTTCAAAGGGTGACATAACAGGATCATTTGTTTACATTTCTTACACTCAAGTAGCTAACAGAACAATACTTACATAAAACAATGCGTTTCTCCAGTGAATGATCAGAGCGTGACTGAACGATCTCAAGGATTCATTTACCTTTCATAGTAATTTTCTAACACATTACATTTGCATCTTGTTGTAGATGTTTGTTCTCTCCATGACAGTAAATTTACAGTATGACAGGTACAGACAGGCACTGCATGGGTGTGGACATGTATGTGAAAAGGTGTGTGTTGGGTTTAGCTCTTCTGCAGGTGATTGGCTGCTGTGGGTTTCAGAGTATTACATACTTGTCGTATTCATTCATTCAGTAGTTGATGGTATCGACTGCTAGTGTTGCAAAATGAGTGTGTATTTCCAAGAGGTTATATTTTGTCACCACAATCCACCATTATGCTCAAAATGCCTAATTTGGCCTATCCAATGGTAATTCATCTTAACAAGTTTTCAGTAGTCGAGTATATTTTCAATCACAAAAATAGTAAAGCATTTTGATCATTTATGGTAGCCCATGCTTCATTGTTACCCACATATTGGTTGTTCAAACTATGTTAAAACAGAGTGCTTATTTGCCATCTTTCTTTGCACTCACTTTCCCACAAGAATATTGTGAAGCAACAGTAACATAGCCACAATTTTCAACCAAATCTCATGAGAAAACAATTATTTACAAACTGACACTGATATTTTATAGGATTTTTACTTTGAGAACTGTCTGTCTTATTTGCTGATATTTAGGGTAATTCTGAAATACTGGTGTTAATGTACCCACACTCATATATTACAACAGGAACACCTCCACCTTGATTCAAGCAGTCTTTTACAATAGTTTTTCTGGAAAAGGGTTTGCTGATGGAGAAGCCAACCTAATTCTTCTGTACTCAGCTACATTTGATAGGTACATGTCAGGCTTGTCTAGATTTCATTTTATTTCCGAGAATAGTCACAGAAACAGAGACATGACTGAACGTCTTGGTTTTCTGATATGTAATACAGCCTGTGATACGAGTGTTAGTTTGATGGTTGTAGTTCTCTTCCTCAATGTTTGGCACTTGATTCATGTCCTCCACGTCTTCTCGTTTTCCTCCCTCATATTTCCTCTTCAGCATCAGAGCTGTGGTTGTTCATCTGAGACAGACGCAGAAGTATGAACAAAGAGACATTTCAGCAAAGCACATTCTCAGAATGATTAGGTAACATTTCATCATACCAACTAAAAAAAAATCTCAACAGACGTCTTATGTCACATTTCAGATATCATGTCTAGGCACTTAATTATTTAATTTGGCCTCTGAACACAATATTTTATTCTGAAAAATGAGATTTTTTTTGTCGCAGTTGTGATAATTTTCAAGCTGTTCTCCATCCCTGCCTGAGGGAGGTGCTGTGTTTTTCCAGTATGTTGTTTTGTAGGATTGACTGGAAACCCATCATACCATGTGCATTTGTTTTAACCAGAATGTCAACAATGATTAAGTGGCATTAGATTCACTGTAAATGTATATGAATACTTCAAATACTTGTTTAGCTTTGTTACTTTTTATGGGTAGCAGACAGGGTTTAGTTTGTTTTCTTTGATGGTAAGTTAGTTGACAGGCCTTGTTAAAATGATAATGTTTAGACACTAAATCTATGGAAAGTAAAGAGGAGATTTTTCTGTTATGCAGAAGTTTTGTTATAGGCCAGGCTAAATAAAAAT
>JAPTMW010213895.1:0-14391 GCA_029822955.1 Ostorhinchus angustatus
ATTTTCTTCTGCTTATCCGGGATTGAACAACAACAACCTCATTTGTTTCAACATCAACAACTAACTGGACTAAATAATACAAATTAGAACTGAGTGCAATATTAATCCGTTCCTACTCCTAGTTTTGCTGTTGGTTTTTTCTTGATATTGGGTGATAAACAATATATTAAATGCAGTGGAGATAAGTATGTATTGTAAAGGTGTTTAATGTTGTGTTTCTGAATCAATGCTGCAAGGTAACAGAGCTGCAGGAGCCAAACATCAGAATTTGACAATACACACCTAATTTTGCAGCTTTCTCCTCTCAACCTAAATCAGAAGCCTAAATATAAATATATATGACCTGATGTGGTTTCATACTATTGTGGAAAAGTGAAATTATGTTTCAAAGCATCTGTGTCAAAACACAAAGCTGCTCAGTCACATTATGTCCGACTGAATTTTAACACTGATCAGTTATTGCAGTTCTTATTCATGTATTTAACCCTGACACTGTTTGCAGTTTGCGAACACAAGAACAATGATGCCGCCCATTGCTCTGTTCTATGTGATTTGGCCATTGCCATTTAGAATCAGACATGACTATATTTGGACACACAGGGCAGAAAACGGAGGGTCAAAGGTGACTGAATTCTACACACTAGCTTACTGACACAGGAAAATGCTAAAACGTCATCATGCATTATGACAAAAAAAGTGATTTCACATAAGAACATATTAACCTCAAGTACAGTCGAGCTGTCTGAAAAGATGCATTTTATGAAATAAACAGACACTGAAAGTCCAACTGAGCATGTAAGCAAGCTGTCATACGACCTGTCAATCAAAGCCCGATGTGGCAGACGTCATAGCCTTGTACTGGCCCTGAGATCTACTTAAAGGAAGAAAAAGTTTATGACGGACCACCAGTTCCCTTTCAGGTTCCAAATAAAATTGATGAGACTGAAATGAATCTTGGGAAAAAATAATGACAGACTGAATGTTTTTAGAGTGAAGTTCAGTGGAAGTCTAGGGGAGTCTGAGATTTTTGGAGCCAATCCCAGGGGCTGTCAGTGGTATTACAGTTTTACAGTACTTCCACATTGGTTTCATTGTCCATGGTCCTTGAACCTTGATTTTATCATCTAACCTCTATGACAACACTTAAGATTATTGGGCAAAACCTCTTGCCACTGGATAGATTCCATAGAAGGAGAAAGAATTCTTGTTTTTATCCCAGACCACTTGAATTACAATACGCTCAAAGATAATTATGCTCTTTTTTTGCCAAGTGACGCTACAAAATATTTTTTAAAATGCAGTTTTAATTTTTAATTAGTAAATTAAATATATTAAAACTGAATCATTGCAAAATTGACAGCCCGTGGGATTAATTGATGCAAATACCGTAATCAGTAAATCAGAGGAATAACAGCATATTGTGGCTAACTTCAGCGTCCATAGTTCTTTAATTTTTCCGTTGTTGGGACATTAGCGTTTAGAAGTAAAAAAAAAAAAACAAAAAAAAAACTGACAAACTGTCAGATGAACAGAGCTTTAGCAGGCCTGCATCATACTGTGCTAACTGGACTGTTTGACCGTCATCCTTGACTTTTTGGTTGCACATATCGTTCCAACAGGTGTTCTCACTTTGTGTTCCTGTGTTCTTGCAGGTTGCTGTAGAAGAACTCATCAGTCATTACAGAAGTATGAGAAGACAGAGAACCACATGCTGGTTTGCACGGACTGTCCTCAGCCCCCCATGGTACGAAACAGTAAATCACAGGAAAACTGTGCCCGGAAGTGCAAAAAAGTCAAGAAAAACTTCAGCTGCAGGTGAGTTATAAGATTATTTGCCTTTCTTGTCCTAGTTCATGGTTGCTACATGATCATATTCCCGTCACAACTCCCCTCCTGAAGTGCAGACGCACAGTATTTACATATTTTTGTTGTTTATCATTAGTTCATCTCTGAACTACTTCCCTTGTGTTTTCATAGGGCTTTCAACTTTCAAAAGCACAACAGGAAATGCCACTTGCTTCCCTTCGACCGTTTCAGCCACGGTGTGCAGAAGCAGGCCAACGTTAACTTTACTTTGTATGAGAAAAAAGGTAAATGTTAAATTGATCAGATGTCTCAGATGTTTCAGTTGACTTTATGTGATTATATGATTTTTTTTTCTCATGAGAACATTCAGGTGCAGAGGGATTAACTCAGGCAAATTGTTTGTGATAGCGGGTTGTGCTCTGTAGTATCCTCAGCCGCTTTTTAAGGTCTTTGGTTTTTCTGTTGACAAAACAGCTCACACCGCTTACCCCCTAGCTGTGTAATGCCTCATTTGTGGAGAGTCACACACATAAACATGTAGCAGACGGAGTGAAGTGTAAACAGAAAAAGGCATTGTTTACAGTCAAAGTGCAGGGTTTTCACCAGCGCAAGCTATGGAATCTAGCACTTTATAATTTACTGCAAAATTTAGAGAAACTCCCCCAAGTGACATTTAATGAACTTCAGGGAGTTGTCTGTTTTCAGGATAACACACAAGCTGGGACATACTGAAACACTTGCAGTTAAAAAAACATCTCATTGACCATACATGGCAACAGCCAAAATATATTCCAGGTGGTCAAGCCTGTATACGCAAATAAACTTTTAATTAACTACACACTGTATAAACTGGAGCCGGAACAGTTTACAAGGACAGTTTGTATCAAAATGAAAACATGAATGGATGTTATCAAATGCTTTTAATTTCTCTGCTTTTCTCAGATTATATAAGGGAGTGTATGGTTGGCACCAAGGACAACTACAGAGGGAGGAGGTCTTGGACAAAGTCAAACATCACTTGTCAAGCCTGGTCTGATAATAACATCAATGAGCACACGTAAGTCTCCTTTTCAACCATGAAAGTACCAGAAAAGATTCTGCTTAAGAGGCACAGAAGTACGGGTTGTTCATAAGAGGAGGAAAGATTACAAAAATACATGTCACACCAAGGCACTCCTGCAATTATTTTTAAGTGTGTTTGCATGTGTGGGGGTGTTAATAATTCATTTTCACATCCAGATTCATGCAGATTTGAAGCAGCTGCTTTTGAAACTTGTCTCTGTAATGTTTAGACTTCCACCACCTTCCTGGATGCCCCTTCTTTATTTCTCTGTGTCTGATATTGAACAGGCCCTAGCAGCTGATTTATTCATGTTCAGATCATCCCCTTGCACCTCTGGGGGTTAAGGGAAGATGGAGGCCTCCGAGATGTTTAAACGTTTATCCAGAGTTAAGTCAGATTTCTTTCAACACATGCAGGGATATCCTCCCAAATGAGGTTGTTTTTGTGCTGCACTGCAGGCCATCAGGTGTATCCCCAAAATGTTTTCTCCTGGTAACAAGAAAGTCAGGATCAGTGAATTTGTAAAGATGGATCTGTGCCAGTATCTCATTAGTGGTGCTCATTAGTTATAAGTTTATATAACTGCAACAGGGAGGGGTGATGAGGGGTAGAGCAATAACAGTTTGAGGAAGTGCAGATTGAAAAAGAGACAAAGGGGAGGTAAAATAAAAGAGAGTAAGTGCACAGATTTATAGACTGAAGTCATGTTTTGTCTGGTCTCCAGCTGATCTCACAAAGACACAGGCGTACTTACAGAAAGTACAAATTCACTGACTCCCCAATCAGAACTCATAGTATTGGGTTCTCTGCTAGGCACCTGAACATCCCATCCTCTTTACTCGTTTCTTTTCCTCCTCTCTTTTGTCATTATTTATTTGACACGCTGCTAGAGTCTCCCTCCCAGACGGCAAATGTAAGGTCCGGCAACATCACCCTGGCTTGTCAGCAACTTTTAACTTTCAAGGGGTCAGAGGGAGCTTTACATAAGGGAGATTTAGTGTCACTGTGGGGTTGCCTAACATGGGACTGTCCCGCTGTGTGAGAGTTACCACCATAATGAACCACGCACCATTTGAGTCTCAGGTAACTATTATTTTCATGCTTGACCGATCTCTGAGGGGCCAGGGTGATTTCTCAGGAGGTTCCCTTCCAAGAATGGGACTTCCACCTGTTGTCTGTGTTTAGTGTTTGAACCGGGTCCCTAGAAAAAAAAAAAAAAACAAAAAAAAACGTGTGTTGATAACCAGCAGGTCACAGAGAAAGGAATGAATGGAAAATGTCAGTTTGTATTAAAAATAATAAAAACAGTGCAGTAAGTTATTTATACTCACATGATTCTTTTTTTCTTGCCCATTTCCCCTGGGAGGTCGGAAGTCAAATTCAGCTACAGAAACACACCCGTACATTATGGATTGAATGTCTTCACTTCACAAATGTTCTGACAGCAGATGTGAGCCTGCCTGCTTCCAAAATGGTTATTTATGTCTATTTGTGCCTACTTAAATCTGTGAATACCTTTCGATGCTATAGCACTGATCCATGACCATTATCTCTCGGTGTATGATGCAAGACATTTTGCAGCACTTACTCTAAAGTCTAGATTTCATCTTTAGTGATATTCAAAATCTAACCGGTATGTTATCCTAAAACCGAAGCATGTGTGCGTTGTGTCTGCCTCCTTTCTACTGGGAACGGACTTTGGCAAGGAGATGAATAACTGGCCAACATCTGTTAGCACAACATCATTATGGCAAACTTGCTTCCATGCCTTGGCCTTTTACGGACTCTTGCCAGATGCAGCCTTTTTGTAAAGTGTGGACCCCTTGTAAATGCATTTATTAATTAAGGATACCATAATGTGATTAATATATTGAGGTTGTGACTCACACTCAGCAGATGTGAGTTTTCGTGGGTGGCAGACAGCTCATCAGGAAAAGAAAAAAAAAAGAGGAGTATTGTCTATAGCACATCCACCTGTAAGTGAAATTCTGCTGTTAATCTTAACTTACAATATTGCAGGTAAAAGTATCTTTTCAGTCCAATTCTTTTTCCTTTACAGCCTCTTTGTTCTTGGTTAAGTTGCGTGGAGGAGATTTCCTCTACTTCTGGCTTGAATGATGTTGTGCATTAGTGTAGAAGCCTTGCGTAAGCCCCAGGGCGCAGAGGAGAGAGTAGAGTAGACTCCCCCAAGAAAAGAGTCATTGCCTGGGGTAGAGTGTTCAGACAAGCTGCTGAAGGGAGGGTGAACTTTTTTCCTTGTTTTTTCTTCTCCTGCATGTTGTTTCTTTTTACATCATCGATTTCACACTGGGATCAGACTGTTTTGCTCACTCAATTATGTTCAGATTTCTTTTGAGACTTAAGTCACTTTACTTTTGGGTCAGACTTCTGTGCTGTACCCTATTCTCCTGCCTGCCTTCCTTTTCTCACTCCCTGGGTGGGAGGGAGAATGCAGTCGGCATGGATCAGGGGGGTGCTGACACACCAGTTTTTCATCATTCTACCCTGACAGAAGATGAATTTCATGCACTGTCCATTTAGTGTAGTGATCCCATGTCTCTCACCATTGTTACATTCCATATGTTTGGACTACCCAGGTTCTTTCTTTCTGTTAGCTGCGCCCTACAGTCCCTTGTTCAAGCTGACATGATGTAGCTGATGACAGAGAGGGATTAGGTTTAAACGTGTTTAAAGGCTGCCAGCAAAAGACCTGCATGGGTTATTCCAAGTGGCTCGTAGCACTGTTCTGTGCTGTTGGTGGTTACTGTGCTGTGACAGAGTCTGGCTGCTTCACACATGAGGGATCTAGGGTATGGTAGGAATCAGTAAGGCGATCATGCAAAAGGTGCAAACCTGGAGAGGAGAAATGTATTGATGTCTTACTTTGCATAGTGCGGCTATGACTGATCGTCCTAGGTTTTTAATGTCAGACTCATTTCTCAGAAGGAGGCGAAATGCTTACATCTTAATGTAAATGCCTGTTAGATTTATTTAGCTTGTTACTGAGAGCACTAGCAGGCAGGTACAGGATTCTATACACTACTGGAGCAGCCGACTGTGCAAGTACTCCCTAAAATATATTTATACAGCTTAAAGTATCAGTTAACACTTTCAATAATGTCTGTCTACTCCCTTGTAGGTTTTATCCTGATAGGTACCCAGTGCAAGACCTGAGGGAAAACTTCTGTCGAAATCCCAACAACGATCCTGGTGGTCCATGGTGCTACACCACAGACCCTAATGTACGTGCCGAGGAGTGTGGCATACCACAGTGTTCAGAAGGTAAGACCCTCCCAAACGCCACCACTGGACAGATTAGGAAAAATAACTCCGATTCCCAGTAGAAAAGAGACACTGGCATGCACCTTATCCTTATGGAGATGATGGCACATTGAATCAGTGTTTGTGTCAGTATTTTCAAGATGTTTGCAACTACGGCGTTGATTTCTGAAAAAAGTATGAAAGCCGTCATTAAGGGTGTTTTTCCTTTGATAGAAGTCTGCATGACGTGTAACGGGGAGGATTATCGAGGCAAAATGGATCAAACAGAGAGCGGCAAGGAGTGTCAGAGATGGGACTCAGCAAGGCCTCACAAACACCGCTTCCATCCCAAAAAGTAAGCCACAAAGCTGATAATCACATATTAACCTTTCTCACGGGCAAATCAGGTGCACACACCCATGGCTGATGCATCAATAAATGACGCTAATTCTCTGAGAGACAGACCAGCTGCTCTGACGTCTTTCTGTGATATGTTTATCTTTCCTCCCTCTTCTGTTATCAGGTACCGGGACAAAGATTTAAGGGATAACTATTGCCGTAACCCAGATAACCGTCTCCGTCCCTGGTGCTACACCATGGATCCCAAGACTCAATGGGAGTACTGCAACATCACTGTGTGTGGTAAGGATATATTTCAGACTGTATATATTCTAGATCCACATAAATCCAACAGATGAAACAGACTTTGCCAACAAAGCACCTCTTAGACAAGCTGAGTAAAGAAATAGAGTCATATGCTGATTTATGACTCTGTTGCTAGTTTTCCTCAGCATCCACTGCTCTTACAAACCTATAATAGGAAATGTGGTGGCACTCTAGTTGGAATCTATCAAAAAATAAGAAAGCGGACAATATAATCCGTCATTAAGAGGCTCTGATTTGTTTTTTGGACAGACTGAGGTTAGAAACTACCAGCTAGTGGTTTGAGGGCGCCAGGAGGTTTGTTACAAACAGGACTTTGGTGGTTTAAGGGTAGTTGCGGTGAGCTAAGTAAAAAGCCCAGTCACCCCTGCAGAGTCTCATAAGACATTGTTTTGCCAGCTAAGTGTTTCATGTGGTGCTTGGCTTCACATCCCTCTACCTCAAGAAGAAAGGATAAATAGGTTGTTTGTAATGAGGGCTGTCTAACTTCAGAGGATCAGCTGTTTTTTACCGAAACCACTCACAGATGACAAGGGACAGTACAGTGGAGTATTATAAAATAGGCTACTATGCAGAGATGCTTCACACAGTGGCCAGAGGTTCTAATAGCTGTCAGTGCTGTTATGGTACAGACAATTAGTGACATGTTTAAAGCAAAGGTTCAGTGTAAGAAAGGATAACAAACTGAAAAATTGTGCATTTTCACAAAGATTTGGAGCCACATCTACTGGAATCTCTGGGGTGTTTTCTTGTCTGAGGAGTTTGCTTCCTGGTTCTCAAATATTAGAGATGAAAAATTTAAGCTTCATAAGAACTTTTATGTTGGGTTTTTTTTCCTGTTGTACACATTGTACCTGTAAGCGCATAATTGATTGTTTAATCACATTTGTACAAACTTAAAGTTATTTATAAGTTATGTCTGACATCCTGTAGGTGTATGTTAAGTAAATGATATGATCTTTCATCCAATGTAAAAAAAAACCAAAATAACAAGATAAATAAAGTAGAGAATGGTTTTCAAAAGAAGGTAATACCACTGATCATGTTTTCTTTGTAAGCACATTGGCATATTCCCACGTGTGCACCCACAAACACACCGAGCATCTCTCTTTGTTTCTGTAAGACTCATCCACACATGTACTTTACCGTACATGTAATGATTTACAGTAAGAGTGGGGATCTGCATTTGTCCAGATGTGTGTATCCCTCAATGCCTGCCCTCAGAAAGATAAAAACCACTGACCTGTACGTCGTAGTGCACAGACACTGGCATGCATTACATCAAGCCAAAGAATCCCTCTATTCCGCCCGCCTTCTCTTTTCTGCCTCAAAAACATTCCCTTTCCTCCTCCATCTTCTCTCATCCCATTTGTCAAAGGCTAAAGAAACAGAGACAGAAATCCAGAGGGGAGAAGTTGCTATGTACCGCTGTCCCTGCTCTGCTGAAAAGCAGAATTCCATCTGAAGATGTTTGGAATAGTTTTCCGGTGGATAAAGTTGCCCCAGCCCGTTAGGGTTGGAAGTAATATTTTTTGGTCTGACTGCAATAAACAAATTTACAGAAAACAGTTTGGTAATGTTTAAAGTGAGCCCAAAGTGTATTCACAAATGTAAATTGACTTTTTTTTTCTTACAACAACCTGTCAGAAAATTCATTCATTTCTTTTTACTGTCGATGTTGCTATAGTACGTGCAAGAATGTGGGGCACCACTGTTATGAATACACAGAAAGTTTGCTATCTCAGTTGAGAGGAGGGGGTTATGCTACTGTTTTTGATCATTTGTCTCTAGGTTAAACATGACACATTCTTTAGGGGATTAATATCTCCCTCCTTCTCTGCCTGTCTTGTGGAGAAGCAGAAAAAGCAGGAGAACAAGTTTTTCCCTCTCCTTCATTTTTATGTTTACACTAATACAAATTACTTTTATTTATCTTTTTCTTTTTGCCAGACTCAGACTTCAGTGAGGACACACATGGCAATGTAACAACATCCTGTGTCCAGGGAAAGGGTACAGATTACAGAGGCACAATGAATGTCACTCCAGAGGGCGTGTCTTGTCAGCGCTGGGACTCCCAGTTCCCTCATAACCACTCCTTTCTTCCCCAGAACTTCAAATGCAAGTGAGTAATGTTTGTTTCAGGACTTCTGACAGATTGGCTTCAGTTCTCTCTGGTGTGTCAGGAAGGTGATTTGTTCATTTTGCGTGCTTGACTGTTGAAATGCCAAAAAGAAAAGTGATGGAAGACAGACTGAAAAATGATACTGTAGCTATGCTGTAAAAATACAGTCATCAGCACCATCATTTAAATTGTAGTCTGTGTGTGTGTTATAGAGACCTCAGAGAGAACTACTGCCGTAACCCTGATGGTGCAGATTACCCATGGTGCTTCACTACAGACCCTAACCAGAGGATAGCCAACTGCACTCATATCCCCAGGTGTGATGCTGAAGAGACACAAAAAATAGGTAAATTACTTGTAACTTCAGTTTAAGATCCATCAAAGCATTTTCTCTTTCCTAAATTGCTGAAAAGTACCGGCGGTCTTGTAAATTCCTCTCTAATTTCCATGTTTTTTCTTCAATAATGTGATTGAAACCCTGAAGACAGATGCTTCAAAAGACATGTCATGTTTTTACAAAGTGGAATTACACAGGCGCTTTCCATATTGCCCCCGAAGGACTGGGCCACTTGGCAGCATATTGCCCAATGAATTCCATTTCATGGAAGAACAAAAACACCACACTCTGGCAAGAGTGTGCATCGTTTCCCATGTTTCTCTGCTTTACATTTCAGAAGACCAAACATGTCAAATTTCAGCCAGCCAGTAAGTTATTGCAGGCCCTCTTCTGATTCTGTTTAAGAACAGGCATAGTAAGGTTTAAATTTTCTGATACATTTGAGAACCACCACTTACAGAGAGGCCCATGACATTGCCTTGATCCCAATCACAAAGTGAAAATTTCGAATGTGCTTTTTTAGGCGATTGTATCAATGAAAAAGGAAGCAACTTATTAAATCAGTGCTTGGTTTGTGGAGAAACATAAATGCGTGAGTGGGCATACTCACACAAGCACATTATGAGGATCTGCTGGACTGGAACTGCTCAGTACTCCTGATGATTCTGAACACTGAAGTGGTCTGAAATAACTTTACTTTGCTCTTCCACAGAGTGTTACGAAGACAACGGAGAGACATATAGGGGCACTTTATCCATAACTCGATCAGGGATTCCCTGTGCAGACTGGTCACATCATATAAACAGGTACCAAACTACTATATTCAGGACTTGGATTTGTTTTATTTCCCTGCCACCTAACTTCTAGTGACGCTTAAGCTGTGGTGGAAAACCCTGGAAGTGTTTCCTAGAAAGGATGAGATTCTTCTTAGTTAAAATGAGGGTTTGTTGACAACTTAACTTCTACTGCTTTATGAAAATCCCCATATGAATGGAGCTACATAGTGAAAGCAAACAGTGAGAGGAAATAAGGCGTTCCTCAGGGGTCAATACCAGGCCCAATTATTATTCATCTAACTGACGAGAAGAAACCCTCTAGTGCTCTCCAAGTGACCTATCTTGACAGAGAGGTTGGCCACTCCAAGGCTGTTTCTTCATGCTTAAGTCAGACCGTTGGAATTACTTAATTTACAGGAATTTTAAAAGCCAAAATGGCACAGACAGACGGACATGTTCCAGAGCCGACCCCTGACCCCAGGAAGTGCTTTCTGAGGAAAGCAGATCAAAGCCAATCAGCTCCCTCGCATAGACCGCAGCCAGCAAGTCTACCCCGCTCAAGGTCGAGGGTCACCCCAGGAAAAACTGCTGAGAGCTACAGCTTGTTTAACGTTCTCTTGGGAAGTGAAATTATCTTCACCCACTGACAAATTGTTGCCCATCGCTTAGCATTACTTTGTGTGTGTGTGTGTGCCTGTGTCTGGACTCCCACCTAGTAATTGCTTTTCAGGGATATTTTGGATATCTGAGAAGATTACAATTTAATTCTTGTAGAGCCAAGTGGAACGCTGTAAGACACACGATTAGATGTGAATTCCTAAAAATCGGGAGCACAACCAAATCGTTCCGCAGAGGATGTGGCTCCTGCTGGTCTGAGCCCTGTTGAATGCTTAGAGTGCATACTTTTGTACTCCCATGAGCACTCTTCGCAAAACTCTGCGTTTTCCTTCTACGGATTCTGTGCAGCAAATGCAGAGGATTCATTGCACTATAGGAAAGCCAGAGTCAGACTTTCCAGGCAGACCGTAGTTACTTAAGGTGTGTATGTATCCTATGTGCGTGACAGCATATGCACGCCACCATGTATGCATATGTTTGAGTGTTTTTACAGTGCAAGGGTGTGTATGAATCTTTATGAGACACGGGCCAGTGTTAGTTCTGATACACTGTGTTCAAAATAACAAATGGAAAATGAGAATCTGCGTTTGTGTGTTTTACAGTGGGGATTCTCACTCTACAGTATCCCATGAAGGACTGGAGAGGAACTACTGTCGGAATCCAGACAGGGACAAGCACGGCCCCTGGTGTTACACAAACCCAAATAACCGCTTGGCTTGGGACTACTGCAAACTGAAGCGCTGTGAGTTCATTCTATAATTTTGCCTCCGAAAGTCCGTGACAGTGAATGTTACTTCTGTTTGGTTTTAAATGTTTTTTGGTTGTAAACATGGGATGTGAATATTGCTAGTGTTTTGAGCATTTTCTTCTGTAAAATACAAAATGGAATTAGAGAAAGAAAGAAATGGTAAGAAGTGAATAAGTAAGCAAATAACACACATATTTGAAGTTTGATTTGTGTTTTGATTGCTCCTCTGACGCTGCTGACACAGATTCCGTTGGAGTATTGTACAAGCAGTGGTGAAAATAAGAATGTGAGGAATGTGGAGAAAGAAATTTGCAGACTGTTCAGAGCTCTGCACATTTTCACACCTGTGGACACCTGGCCAATAGCTGCACAAAGCAGGTGTTAATGCTGGAGCCAGATATATTGTTTTGATGAATGATGGCTACCCCATATTTTTTTTGGAATCTTCATTGCATAATTACGGATATATTTGTCAAGAAAGATGCTCCAGTTTTAGTCAGGGATAATTTGGTCTGGGTCCGTACCCGAATCCCTTTTTTCCTCCAAGCACTAAGTACACAAGCAGGATTGGCATGGAACTCCAACTTTTGTACTTTACGATAAAATGGAAGCAATACATGAGCACTTCTGATGTTTAACCGGCACTTTGAATCTTAAAAGAAGACAAAAGATTGCTGTATAGTGGCAGATCACAGAAAAGTACATTACTGAACAGTACAGAGCAGTGAAATAACACATGTGATTCTGTTTTACAGCCTTTGCAAACTGCACCTAAAATGTCCTAACTATTTCCAATGCAGCTTGACTGGTGGCTTATGTAGTGTGTTAGCTGTGGTTTTGTCCAATTGGAACAGAATACATGATGACCAAACACCAAACAGATGCAGGTCTCTGCTGCCATCCTTTTATTTGAGAAAATACACAGTCAAGCAGCTGGACACAACATTTCCTTTAGCTGGTTTCAATTGGCTTGCACCGAAAAGCTTCTTTTGAATGGCTCTATAATAATTTTCATAATGCAAAACATGTCTTCCATGAAGTTTTTGTGGTCTTGAGCAAATTTACTTGCTGCGGTTGCAAAATAGTATAGCCTCTAACTATGATTCAGAATCAGAGATAAGGTTTGTATAAAATACAGAATTGTGTGTCTGTCATTGAGGTTTCATGCTCTGTGTGTCTTTCTGTGTTCAGTGGTCTGAATTATTTTCTGCTGCAGTGAGGTCTGTCCTTACTGTTGTTCTTTGTTTTACATGTATCAGGTGACTCTCCTCCAGTAACTCCTCAACTAACAAGTACGTATATATATTTTTCTTATCTGTCTTCTCTTCCTCCTTTTATCTCTTATCTTGGCTTTTCCTTTTTACTCTTTTTATCCACTTCTGTTGTCATTTACCTGACAAACAAATCATATTTTATGGTTGACGTTTGAAGTTTGAATGAACATTTCCGCAATAAAAAAAAATCCTGTAAATAATACATCTGTCTAACATACATGATCCAAAATATCTCCCTGTTTAGCTCTAACTAGGCCCAAGATATCATGCTTTGTGCATATAAACACCAGAATAGTTGGCGGACATCAAGTGCAAGGTACAGATGGCAGCTGGGTCGTAAGCATCCAAAGAGAGTAAGTTATTTCACATCTGTGATACTTCTACAAATTGTCTTTTATCCATTTTTATGGTACCTATGGTAATAGTATAAAAAATGTCTTCTTAAATTCTCTTAGGAGGGTTCATTTGTGTGGTGGTTCTTTGATCAGAGAAGACTGGGTTTTGACAGACCAACAGTGTTTCACCTCCTGGTAGGCCTAATGCTCCACACTCTGATACCTCTGCTCTCACTTTTCTTTTTTTTTTTTTTTTACTTGCCTTTCTCTTTTTCTTTGTGCCAATTATATTATTTGTTTATTCAGATTAAAAAAAAAAAAGTTTAACCTCTTCAGACCCAGCAATGGGTTTTCTGTCCTTGTATGAGGACAAACGTTTCGCAGCTTTACAAAAAAACAAAAAACTGTCCACCACAAATGACATTTGAAAAAAAAAAAATTTTTTTTAAATGCATCTAGACAAAACTGTTAAGTCATGATGTTTTGAATATAGCCAATTATTTAATGAAAAAAGCCAAAACTTGTACTTTCCTGGGTCTCAGGAGGTTAAAGTGAAGATACAGGCTGCATCCATTACCTACTCACAGACAGACTCCTGTGGAATGTGGCACAAAACTGCAGATTTGTTTAACTACTCCCATGCATTCAGTACAGTTCAGTATGTATCTCTATATCTAAAGTAGTGGCTTAATGAGAGTGCCCCTATCTCTGTGGTGATATCATACAGTACTGTGTGTATTACATATGGTGCACATCAGTAGTTTTTTTTTTCTTTTTTTTAAGCCAGAGTGCAATAGAGTGAGCCACAGTTCACTTTGGAATATTTCTTCCTTCCATGGCTTGAAATCTTGCATGATTTTGAAGTCATGCATTCACAGTCACTCCATCACCAGTTCAAATAATAGTATTATTTCACAAGGGGGTCATATTTCGCAAAACTCACTTATATTCGTATTTGGTTCATTTATTTGTGTATTTTGACCCTAATAGTTCCACAAGTTTGAATTTGAACCCTCCAGGTGCTGCACAGCTATCTTTATGTTCATTTTCGCAAAAATTGAGTGGATTTCTACAACCTGTTTTAATTCCTTCTTAATTTGTCACATTTTATAACTAGTTACATCATGACACTTGCACATATAAGGTCAAGACTTCTGACGAACATTTCTTGAGGTACGACATAATTGTTTGTCAGCAGCAGTGGTTGTAGTAAAAACTATAAAATATATCCAAACTTTGAGCCAATTACCTAAAATGTTCAGTTGTTGGTTGAACAGGACAGAGCAGCACAGCCAACAACCTGGAGGGAGAGAAGTGGCTCATTTGCATTTAAAGGGCCAGCGCTCAAAGTGACCTTTCTGGTGTCATTACTCAGAAATAGGGTTGAA
>JAPTMW010214037.1:0-14381 GCA_029822955.1 Ostorhinchus angustatus
TGGTAACATCTGTGGTTCTGAGGGTGTGATGTCTGCTGTTGCTAAGGAGATGACACTCAGCTCTTCAATGACGCTGTCCTCCTCATGCAGCCACGTCATCGTCGGGCTGCAGGCCTGGGAGCGAACCTCTGGCTTCTTCTCAGCTGCCGGAGCAGGGGTCGGAATAGGATCAGAGGCAGGAACGACAGCATTTGCCACCGCTATTGGGGCTTCTTCCTGAGGTAAATGCAGAAACAGGTGATGATGGGGAATGTAGGTGTGTCCGTTACACCTGCAGCTGCTGCTGAGTGTGTGGCAGGAGTGTGACATTGGCAGCATAGCTCCCCCAGTGCACAGCCTCTCGAAGGTGGAAGAACGGGGTACAGTTGGGGAGCCTCGGCTGTGGGCCTGTGGGGGCAGCTGCTCTGATAGAAGGGCCGCCTCTAGAAGCAGGTGGGTTTGTCCTGCTGGGCGAGAGAACCCACTCGGCTCAGGAGGGTTTGGGCTGCGTTCCAGCTGCAGAGCTTCGTTGCTTGTTCTGGTGTAGGTGGTGCCGCGGCTCAAAGTGCTGGCTGGAGAACAACCGCAGGAACGAGACCTTCCTCCTGGCCGAGCAGGCTGTAACCCTGTATATGGCTTGTTTTCATGTGGTTCAGGTTCACGGGCACCCATATTGGTTCGCACAGACTCCACCACCTCTTGGAGGTGCTGGATCTCCTTGCGGGCCTCTTTCAATGCTAACTGGGCCTCCACACGGTGGCATTCCTCTTCTATCCAGTCTTCCTGCATCCTGTACAGTTGGGTCCTCAACTCATCTATTTCACAGTCCCTAAGAAAGAAACAACTGGAAATTAGACTGGCTTAAGTCAGTTTTATAGACAAAATGAATAGAAGTGCAGGACTGAAAAAGCTGTAATACCACAGAGGCAGGTAAAAAAAACAAAAAAACAATGATTCACCTGTGTTGGAGTCTTTCAACATTCTCTCTCAGCCTGGCTCGCAGATGTCGTATACACACCTCCTTCTGCTGCAGGGGTGTGAGGTACTGCTCTGGGGTCGGGGGTCTGATCCCATGGTTGTCACTGCAAGCTGTATGCTTCACCTGACGCCTAAATCAACATTAAAAATGTAAGTGATGTACTTCACTCATCACATGTGAGTGCTTCATCTGAGGAAAAAATAGTATGAAGTGCAGAAGGAGCCTGAGGCATAAGGGAACTAAACACCTGAGACATTTCAAGCTCTCCAACCACAGAGCTCAAAATGCACAAAAATGCAATCTGAAGTGAATGCGCTGGCTGCCCATTTTAATGCTTTTAGTTAATTTCTGCTGTGTCTTTCAGAGCTGGAGTCACGTTCATGTCCATGTGCACTGTAACGGATATTAACTCCATTTTTCATCCAAGCAGAGTCAGTCTGATTAACATTAACTTACAGTCCTCTCCTTGGTTTCAATGAGATAAACAGGGAAAAGGATTTTTCACAAGAAAGACAAATTCATGGATTGACGATAATCAGCAGATTCTGTTCTAGGTCTTGGGCTGGCAGTGGTGAAGCATTCAAAGAATTTCTCTACAGCCATTAACCTCAGGTTTTTTACAAATAAAATCATTCTAATACAACACTTGATTAAACCTTCACTGAGCACTTTTATGTACAATCCTAGTGAATCACCCTGAATTAATCAAATAGTTAAGCTGGTCATTGCGATTCTTTGTCTATAGTTTTATTTGCTGAAGTCTTGGCTCATAACCTTAGACGAAGGTACACTGGTGAACATTCTCAGTGGAGAGTGTTTTGGTGTCTAGCAAATCTAATAATCTTTAACATCAGGGAAGGACTAAACAGTAAAAGTCAATAAACAACTTAAATTGTGAACAGGTAGAAGCGTCTTACCTAGGTGTATTTGGATACGTCCTGGCTGCGGGGCTGCCTTCAAGTGCTCTAACCCGACCAGGATAGGTGTTGGTACTCAATGTGTCACTGTGGGCATACCGGCCACTGCATCCACTAGTGCCCACTGAGCGCCTTGGAGGAGATCATCACACACTAACTACCATGTCATATTAACAAAAGTCAGCTCTTTAAGTATCAGTCGTATGTTTTAAACCACAGTAAAAGAGACGGCAGTACCTGCGCTGACCTGAGGAGGACTTTCGGCTTGGAGTAAGAGACATTGATGTGCTCTGGATGTTGTAACTCTCCTCTGGTGTCTCTATAGAGGGATGCTAGGAGCCCTCAAAGCCAAACTGCAAAAAAAAAAAAAAAAATCAATCAGAAAAAGCTGAGTTTAACATACATGACAAATCTACCGAGAATGAAACTATGCCTGCTCAGAAACCCATTTTTGTACTGTCCTGTACTGTGTGTGGTCCTTACGTATTTCTTCACTGTAAGTCACTGACAATAGTCTAACCCTACCCCTAATGAAAATACTGTTGTGCAGCAGTGAATAAGGCCTGCTTTCAGTGCTGACACAAAGGGAGCACAGTGAGTTCAGAGTCAGTGCAGCTGCTTCTCTGTGAGCCGAGCCCTCTCTCTGCAGGGCTGCAGAGAAACATGATTAACCTTTGAATTAACTGTGTAAAAAAAACACAAACACGAGAAAAACCTCACATTTGGTCCACTTGAGTACGGATTCCAAATTCAGCAAATACACTTTTCCTTATTTTCAATGGTGTATGGGAAGAATTGTGTACAATCAGTAAAATGAACAGATCCATGCACTAAATTAATATTATTTCAATCCAATCTTATGTTAAATACACTGGGATTAATCTGAATACTTTCAAGAACTATCAATATCAACCTAAAATTACTGCTACATAACTGTTGGATGTAAATAACAACAGAAAAACTCAACAGATACAACGTTGCTCATAAAGTTGGAATAATACACATCAGTAATCACCTTTGACCTGGTGCAATGATTACATACTTAGTCCCAGTTACACTTTATCTGTTAAGAATAAATCACAATGTCACAATTATTTCATGAGAAGAGGTAAAAATGTTTGATTCCAGCTTTATGGGCAACAGATATAAAAGAGCCATACCTGATATTTGTACTAAATGTGACGTACACTTTTCCATTATATTTGGCAATGTACTGAAATACAAAAAATCTAGCAAGAAGTTGAACCTGTAGTCCCACAGGTGTTTGTAGTAGGTTTATACTCAGATAATTTGAAGGTGAAAAAGAATCCACAAATATTTGTAGATTTAAGCACATTATTATCAAAAACAGTACTAGAGCCCTAACGGAAAAGCAATGTCTTCAACTCCCTTTAGACAAAATGAACAATACAATAAAATATCAACTACATAATTTCCATCAGATCTGGGACTCCTTCATTTACTACGTAACGGGAACAGACTTGATTGGATTTAGTGATTTATTCCGATCATGCAATGAAATTTAACATATATGTGAACAATTAAAACATTAATAATACAAAAATCAACAACCAAGACAATCTTAGAAGAACAGCGCAGTAGTTTCATTTACATGCCCTTTTCAGGCATGTAAATGGGCATGTCCAAAAGGGACTTGACATATGATGGAACTGCCAAAACGGTACCCTCCAGCAGTGAACAATACAACACAAACATTCTTCATTTTTTTCAATAAAATAGACTAAAACAGATGATACCTCACTAAACTGATCCCCAACCCAGAACTGGAATAAATTGGAGGGGTGGTAGGGGGAAATCAGCTTGTTTTCATATGTTTGTTCAATACATACAACATTTCTTTGTTATGTATGATTATTGGTATAAGAAATGAATGCTAAGACAAAAATCTCTGATGAGGACAAAATGTTCTCATTTTTCCTCCAAAGTGAACAGGCTCCCTACACCTCTCTAAAGGTTAGGAACCAGCTGATGTACCTAAAATATACCTGCTGTACTCTAAGACACATTTACATTGGATACAGGCATGAGAGAGCTCATCACCTGAGAATGAAAACAGTATGAGCAGACAGTAAATTTTGTCCTATATTTATATTCTAGGACAATGATCCACTAAATCTCACCTCCCTCTCCTCTGTCTGCGCAACAAGTGGCAAGTACGTTATTGGTGAGAAATACGCAATCATGTTACGTAAGTGTGAGTATCAGTGTTTACTGTGGAGGAGAGAATCATAGATGGATGAAATCACACTTAAAGCACAATGTCATCCAGATATATGACAGAAACACAAAGGGATCTGTGTGAATGTGAAAAGGATGATGATGGTGATGATGCGCAATGGTTATGTCATTTAATCGCAGTTTTTATATCTGTCGCCTGCAGTGTTAGATAATCAAGCAGAGTAATGATGATCACAGCAGAAAAACACAACAGTTTTACAAGTCTCATCATTGCTTTACATAGTCTAATGAGTACTGCGGCGTCCCAAAACAGGACATCTAACATCCCAGCAGGTACTTCTAATCATAAAAAATACAAATACATATAGACTGTCCGCCTCTGAAATAATCCAAACATCTGACTCGTGTATGCCCAGATGTGTCCCATATAGGATTATCTAGCAAATACACTACATGGTTTTCCCTCTAAATATCTAAAACATGCGTGTCTGGATGCTGTAGACGCATAGAAACGAGCCTGTATTTTTTTGTAATTAATTTCTTTTTTTACAGTACCATGTCGGCAGGTGGAAGTTTTGCCTCGTAGAAAAGCTTCGGTTCCCGCCAGACTTGATGGAGGTTGAAGAGTCCCTGGTGGCAACAGGAAGAAAAGATGCTGCTGATGCTGATGCGAGTCCATCCTGCAGCCATGTAGCCCGGAGATGAAATGAGGCAACTGCGTCTGCTGCAACGGCGCGTCTTAAAGGGACAGTACAGGATTTAGCAGGAGCCGGACTGAGCCTGCACTGACCCACCTGCTTTTACAACACGGGCTGAAATGACCAGGAACACCCTCCCTCAAATGATTACAGCCCAGGGGTGTCAAGGTCAGTCTAGTTCAGGGGCCACATACAACCCACTTTGATCTCAAATGGGTCAGATCAGTAAAATAGTAATATAATCTATAAATAAACTCCAAACTTTTCTCTATGTTTTAGGGTGGAAAAAAAGGTAAAATTACATTGTAAAACAGTTTACATCTGCAAAATATCCTTTAAAGAAATGTGAATAAAACAACCAACCATAAACAACCTGAAATTTCTTATGAAAAATTCAGTTTTAACAATACTATGCCTCAGTTTATCATTTACAGGAGTGTCTAAAAACTACTCCATATCCAGATTGTATCTTATACAGAAACTGACTTTATCTAACTGTACTAAACCAACAGACCCAATGTTGGCCTTGGACTGGCACAACACTGTATTTTCTTACTTGTATTATACTACAGAAGTGGATTAAGGCCAAAATATAAAAATTAAGGTCATATATATATATATTATTCTGAAATAAGTCAGAATTCAGATTTTTTTTTTCTGACATTCATGGAATGCCACTTTTGCTCTATGGAATGCAGGATGAGTACAGCAGGCTGACATAATGCCACATTTAGGTGACTTTTTATGTATCCAAGGGGTTCCAGAGGAAGCCATTTCACTATTAGTTGAGCAAAAGGAAGGGTAACAGATATCAGTGGCTTCTTCTTCAAATTTATGTACACAAGTTATAAAAGATAACATTCATTCAGTTTGCTCATCTGAAAAAAAAAAGTCAAAATTCTGAGATTAAAGTCAGAATTCTGACTTCCTCAGAATAATAATAAAAAAAGCGTATGTTGGACCTTAATTTGTATTTTTGCCAGTGGCTCTGATCCTCTTCTGTAATGATCCCTATGGTGCTGTAATACTGCACATTTTCCTGTTATGGAACTTTAAAGTCATTCTCTTATACAGACTGAATGAGTTTACTATAGCCAGTCAGTGTTTGGCTAATGAAACTAATCAATTTACATCCACAACAAAGTTTGTCCCAAACTACAAAATAACATTAATCTCTGACTGTATTTCAATATAATCCATAAAACATACTGAATTTCTGAAATTTTAGAGAGAAATACATCGAGTTATTTCATGTGCTATATGCTGACAGATGATTCATTTACTAAAGCCATCACTGTGTAATCTAAAGATATAATCTACTGCTGACACAATCTATAAATGAGATTATGAAGACCTCAAGCCGATAATGTAATTTAATGTTATACATACATACAGTTTCCAAGAATAGAACAAACTGTCCAGATCATAAGAACAGTGAAGACTAATTATGTCTCAAAAGTGCAGTCAAAGTTTTCTTCACAAGATAAAATGTATATACTTCATATGTAATGTTCCATATGGATGTCAGATGTGTATTTTACTGACTGATATCCACACATAACACATGAAAAACATTACAGATAATCTAGAGCCTACAAAGTCACTAATACATGGGCTTGGAAGGGCTAACGTCTTCTTCTTATGTTTAGATGTATATTTGGTAAAGCTCACAGGTATTCAGGGTATTAAATTACTTGCATACAATTAGTGCTTCTTTGTGAAAAGCTCTAACAAGAGCTTTTAAAAATTAAAAGTGCCTGGAACAAGCAATAATATGTACATTTTTTGATAAACATACAATAACACAGACATATAAAACATTTTTAACAATCCAACAACGCTATTGAATAAATTGTATTTCGTGCCATTCAAACTTACATATAAACGCACATTTATGGTACTTATTCAAGTTAACAGATAGAAATACAACTTTTCCATTTAAGGCTCAAAGAACTTGGGTCCAGGTGATGCAAAGATGTCTTCATAGGGGACGCTCTGGTGCAGGTTGACCATTTGTTGTTTTTTCAGAACCAGGAGACAGAAGAAAGTGCATGCAGACTGAGTGCGAGTCTTCCCTTTACACAGTGTTTTCAGACTGAACTTGGTGCCATTGCTGCTCTGGCTCTGCCACACAAACACACACCACAAAGTTGAATTCCCCAACAACAACTCTAATCCTCCCTGTGCCTTTTCATGTTTCTCCATCCAAAGATACTAAAGATTCATATCTGACAACATTGCTGGGTGATAAAAACAGATTTTGTTGCTGATTCCTTTCATCACAAAAGATTATACCTTAATAACGAGGCTTACACTGTCGGGGGCAGACAGCAAGGGTATATCCCTGAAATCCCCCCAATCCTCTGCTATAAATAAATCTATAATTGTTAGATAATCGATATGAACTCAATTTGAGCTACATCGACCTGATAGTGGCAGAGTAACGGTCAGAGAACCAATTTGGAGACTCATAGTTAAACATGTATTTTTAGCTTCTTACTTTCAGAGTGTTTAGGAGCTTCTGTGCTTGCCTGGTTATCCTTCTCTCCTCAAAGTCCTGGCTATCCAGCATAGACTGCATTAAAAAAAACAACACACATTTCAGTCAGGTTTGCTGGGCACATCTCCAAAGCAGCATGGGGAATTAAAGCAGCCATCTGTCAAACACTGATAGACTCCGGCGTGTCTACTGTACCATCCATTATTTGTTCACTTTCATTTCATAGGTAAGTTTTGGATTCCCATAGGTTCATTCCCTAATGTACTATATGTAACTGTGTGTGTTCACAGACACCTGAGTGTGGATCGAAGTTGACAGACTGGCCTCGGAAGACTGATGGACAAACATGGAGTCTTCTGATGGAAGCTCTGGATGAGTAAACTCTGACTCGTTTTCAACCTGACAGACAGCAGAGATTATAAACCAAAGACTAAAGTTACATAACAAAATGGAGATTGAAAAAATAATCAGCATACCTTGTCTTTGTCAGAAATGACCTGCGCTGACAAATTCTGTGAGTTATTGTCCATGTGATCAAGGACTGTCATACCAGAACTGTGGGTTTTTTCCTGATCAACTGAAGAATCTAAGACACTGACACTCTCTGTGATGTGTGCACTTATGTCCCTCTGAACTACAAAAGACAGAACCAGGAATTAAGACAGAAGACAAAGTCATTCAGACCTCTACTATTTAGTATTACTATTTAAACATTCAAACGCAGCATGGTACACTGTTAGCGTTTCTTCTAGATATATATTATTCCAATAGTTCTATGATTATACACTAATATAGACACAACTATGAATATTGTATTCCGTCTCTACAGTTTGATCACTTTATATGTGACTTTTAATGAAATGAAACTGCCACTGAAATCAGGATTAGGAGCTGTTTCATCTAACACCTTCTTACCTTCTTGTCCATCCTGGCGAAATGCTTCAGTTTCTTCCACAACATGGTATTTCCCCTGGAAAATACTCTTTGCAAAAAGCTGCAAAGGCAAGATAATCTTGGCTATAACTCAATTTTAATACTGAGTGACAGTGATTGGTACATTGATTTTGATTCAGACGGTAACAGATTTATCTATTTTTTTTACCTCCTTTATCTGTGGATTTGTTACACTGGAACATGGCTGTGCAAACAGTTTATCCACACCTCCACTCTCCTTCCACTGCATGAGCTGCCGGGTCGGTGGAGCCATCTCCATTGCAGCAATCAGATCCAAGTAGTCAGCAAGCTGCTCTCTGATGTCTTTGTTGTTCAGCTCCTTAGTCTCGTCTACAATCAGTTTGCGCTTCCTCTTCCCCCTCTTTTTCTCTGCGTTTGCTGATGAAAAATTTTAAAATCTCATGTTAAATCTTGTTTCGTCTCAATTGCAAACAGCTGATTAGTGGCACAGACCAGATGCCACCTCCAGTTTGTCTCTAATTTGTGTGGGATTCATTTCTATGTTGAAGGAACAGTTTTCATGTTATTTGGTTTCACCTACGAGTGATAGCCACAGGTTCAAGGGCGAAGGCCTCATCCTCATTAGCAAGCAGGGTGGTAATATTGGCTGTTGGAGTCTCCAATATCACTGGATCTCCTCTGTCAGCATCTGGAAAACATATGGGGTCTTTGAAAACAAATATTCTTTTGCTGAGCACAACATAAAATTATGAATTCGTGCTGTAACATCACTTTATGCAAACCACTGCAGATGAAAACCAAAATATGCACACAGCAGAATTACTGAACTACTGCAATGGCTTAAAGGTGGATGTACTAATTCAATGCAAAGTAAATATAGGACCTATACAAGTGTCGTCTACTGTAAAATATTTATCACAATGACTTCTCACCTTGTTGATAATCCGATGTAGAACTCTGTGGATTTTCATTTTGAGGCTCGTCTAGGATCAAGTTTGTAGAATCACTGGAGTTTGCAAGAAAGTCTACATTAAAAAATACAGAAAATTACGTTTTGACAAAAACTCATTCAGGTAATGAAATACTGCACAGAAGTAATAATTGCACTTTAGTATTTAAATGTAACTTGAAGTCTTTTTTCCTCTAATTTCTCAGTTTTTGCTGGGGTGTCCACACGGTCCCGTGGTTTCTGGGTTCTATACTGTACTTGTAAGTGTGTAAAATTAGAATTTGAAGTAGTAGTGAGTTTTTCTTGGCACTAATAGTGGATATACGGCTTTGAAACAGATTTTAAACCAAATGCTGGTGTAGTCAGTGAATAGTTTGGCACTGTCAACAGTATAATGACGGTGAAATTCATGTCGATTAATGCACAACCAAGCAGATCATATCCGGTGCCCTCATCTCCAAATGCATCTTCATGTGGAGCCAAACTGTGGAAGCTCATATCCAGCAGCCCACTCTGATGGCCATGGGACTCTATTCCTTGCCAGAGGAGCAAACAACAAAAGAGACAAATTTGGCAAGGCCATGTCAGCTAAACCCAAAAACTGCAATGTCAGTCTAATGATAGTAGAAATATTATAAGCAGAAATCAATTGTGGAGAATTTGTGACCACACAAAATTGCTTTTAAATAAGATAAACAGCAAAAACCTAACACCACATCAAATGACACAAACTGTTTCGTACCGATATCTGGTAGGATCAAAAATCCAAAATCCTCTTTTATAGTTATTTCCTCTGATCGACTCTGGTTCATTGAAAAGTGGTCCACCACATCTATGTCACTAAGAGCCAAGTGTAAATATAAACATAAATAAATTACAACTGAATAATCAGAGATACAGTATATGACCATAATGTAAACATGATATTTTAGACAGGGTCAATATTTATCAATTGAAACTGGACTGACAAAATGCTCACACAAAAGTCAGGATTTAAAGGGAACAATACCTTGGGTGTGGCAGCTGGGTATCAAAGTCAGTGAAATCCTCAATCAATGTAATTGCATTTAATGTGGCCTCAAGGCCCTCTAAGGGCAAATCAGTCTGACCTGGTATGTTGAGAAAAGCAAAGCAGGTGATGCAATTGTTATAAAGTACTGCGCAAAAGTTTTTGGCTGCCTTTAGCTTTGTTGTTTTTGGAAGATATGTATGCTTCGGTATGCTCTCTAAGATATAACAAAAAAATACAGGTAATATGAGCAAACTATTGGGTATGGGAACACCAAAAAATGTTGTCTAAACAACAGAAAACATTTGGGTTCAACATGTGTCAATGAACCCTGAAGATTAGCACAGTAAATATAGTCATAAAGTTCAAGGCATGTAAATTTTGTCTGTGGTCGTTTTTACATATTTCCTGTGTATTTCAGTTGTATCCTGATAAAGAATGTCAAATGCATATTTATAGTCAGTCTATCCCTGCCAAAACAAGTGTAAAGGTAGCCTAAGACTTTTTGCACAGCACAGTATTTAGAAGTCAAATACTGTAAATTAGCAGCAGCCACTGATTTTATAGCATTTCTTTCAAACATATTAATAGTGTGCAGTTCATGTCTCAAATTATGATAAATTGACTTGTCAGAAAGAAACTACAATTCTGAATGTACTGTTATTAATCACCTCATCTGCAAGTGCTGACACAGAAGTACTTGTCAGCTGTGCTTAAGTTGTAAGTAACTTAGCCACGGGTGTCAAAGGAGAATTTCAGCACCAGAGTGATGTCTACTTTCTATTTTTATGCCATGTGTTTGTTTACCAAGTAATACAACTATATACAGCTTTGGAAATAACTGGACCACTGTGATATGGTGTTTAAATGCATTTCCTGTCTCTTCCTTTGCAGATCTTGGTGCATACTGCATTTTCTTCTGGAGGCTGTAATAACAAACTGTCTTATTTACTCCAAGTCTCTTAGCAATGACTCTCTGTGCCCGTCTTGTCCTGAAGCATCTGTTTTGTTCATCCTAATGCAGTTCTCTCTTGGTTGAGTTACTCTGTCTCATCCTTACACATGTACTAAGGTGAAATTTTAAAAAGCATACCATTTCAATGCTTGAGTTATGGTACGAATTTCATTCAATGTATTCTGTTATGCATACATTTTTTATCAAACCTATTATAAACATTTAAATCATGATGGTGGAATGGCTGTTACATAGAATTTATACAGTAAAATCACAGGTGGTCTCAATTATTTCCAAATTTCAAATAAAATGCCTGTGTGAACATTTACTTACTATAAAATACAGTGAGTATGACACCCTCTGGTGGTTGTGTTAACGAGGAAAACAATTTTCCAGTATTTAAAGCATATTAAAAATGGCCTAAGTGATTGCTGTTATCCTATTCTTATGAACAGCCTCTGGTTTTTAAAGAAGCTATTTACTGTGACTACCTACAAGCAGCATTTTCAGAGCAGTGTTGTTTTCCCCCCCCTTAGAATTCGCTTGTCATTTTTGTTTCATTTGCATTTTAACATTTGTCATACCTTTATTTGTCATTTAATAAAGGGCAGAAGCAAATGTTACCTGGTCTGAATGCCATTTTAATTCTAATCAAAGCATCACTGCAGTCTGCTAGGAGATACTTGGCTTTTCTGGAGTAGACCCGGACCACTCCCAGGAGGAGATGACCAGATGTCCGCAGACCAATTTTCATCTACAAACATCACACATACAAATGTCAATGCTCACTTAAAATGGATGCCACATATTTAACATAATCTGACTTCAGTTTTATTGTGTTCTCAGTTTTACCTTTGCGGATATTATGTCTCTGACGGTGTTTTCTAAATTGCACTCAAACACATGAGCCTTGGTGAGTTTTTTCTCCCAGTGGGCCGCTAACCAGATTTTGGCTAAAGGGCCTCGCTTGGAGGTGAAGAGCTGCGTGTAGAACATCATACTGGAAAACCGCTGCGAATTTCACCTAAGACAAACATGTATTATTTATTTAGGCTTCATACATGCACCTGTTGCATATTTTAATGGTAACTATTACATTAGCCCAGCTAACATAAATAACCCGCTCTTTCCTGAAAGCTGACTTAATATTTCAATGGGCGCTTTAGCCAATTTCAAGGTCGCTACGACTAGTAGGTTAGTTACCATAAGAACGCTAAACTATTTTTCCATCCAGCAGCAATGCAACGGCATGTATTTGCCCTATTTTACAACCTACAACGAAACATAGAACTGTTATAATTACTCTGTCACTTGTTATGACTATCCAGCAGTATGCTAATGCTAAATCCTACCTGAAAATTGAATATACCGCGTTTTTGTGACGCAGTGACGTCATCACGGCTGACGACTTCCGTCAAAAACAAAGGTCAAACTTACGCTTTATTAAAAATATTTTTCATTGTTATTCCTCGGTATATAATTGAAACTAAATTTATATGCTTACGAGCATTTATAATTTTATTTTTCTCTCAGGATGAAACATGGTTAACAGGGCCTTGTTTCGGTTAGTAGAGTCAGTGTGGATGGCCGAAGCTAACACAACCATTAGCTTAGTTTAGCTCTCTCCAAAAACTGAAAACTATTCACCACTTTACCTTACTGGCACCAAATTGATTCATTAAGGTAGGATTTTAGCATTCACCTGCCAGTCAGCACCAAGAGAAGACAAATCTACCGCATGGGTAAGGACTTCAGGATTTTTCATTTTGTATGAGCTATTACTTAGTATCACTGTCAAATGTAGATAGATGAATGTTTGTTAAAAAAAAAAAAAAAAGTCATTACTAGCTTTTCCAGGCTATTAATGCGCTTCATTAACAACTTTACCTTTAAGTTTAATGCAATGTTACTTTGAAAACACTCGCACTCCCCTCCTGTTCACATGCAACCAACAAGGTTAATGCCAGGTAATTTGACATTATGCAGATTTATTTAGCACAAACACATAAAGGCATAGATATTACTACAAAAAGCTTTTATTCACCTTAGAAATTGAAAGTGCATTTGGGATTAAATAAATGTAGATGTCACCTTCCAGGTTTGATGAACATAGTAACCCATTTACATAAATTTCTCTTGAGGGTTCACACACAATGTATTTTATTTGTACACCTCACACTCTTAATTTGCAGTGAAAACCACTGACAATGAGCACTTCAGTTAATCACTGAGCAGATTATTACTGTTATATTATTATTATTATTATTATTATTAATAACTGTTATTATTATTATTATTATTATCATAACAACAATAATAATATTAGCAGGATCAGTATAATTAAGAAGTGTGTCCATCTGTAGGTCTAATACTCAGTGTTATTAGTAAAGGTTAGTTTCCTTGAAGTGTGAGTTCACTACCTCTTGTATTGGTGCATACATGTTGTAACTAACATATTTAGATTAGTATATGAATTGGACTGTTTTAGAAGTGGCAGCGTTTTCCACAAGCAGCTGTTCATATTGACGGTTCAAATGAGAAATATTACTGTACTGTTTCTTAAACACACCTGACTCTCGGAAAGTTTAAAACTCATTTCTCTTCATTGCAAACTGTCTTGTGTCTTCCTGTTGCTGAGGCATTATCGATCAACTTCTTAATAAGTTTGCCCTCAGGTACCTTATCCATCTGCACTCATTACTCTGTCATTTTTCTATAGAGAACATTATCTCAAAGTGCAGCATCAGCATCTTTTGTAAGCTTTGACTCGTGTTTATCAGCTATTTTCACTGGTGTATATGAAATAGAATCAGTACTATGTCACTCTTGAACAGTGGTGTGTGTTGTACATTACAAATATAGACTTCTCATAACAATCATACAAAATGATCAGTTGCAATAGAAGTCATATAAATGCTCAATTATAATCATGTACAGAAGGAAAGGAAAGAAAGAGAAGAAAAAGAAGGTAGGAAAGACAAGAAAGAAAAAAAGTATTCCAACTTATACTAGGGGTGTCAAAGTTCAGATGAATATATTAAGAGAAGTGCAGATTTCAACAGTTTTGATTGCCTTTTGCTTTTCAGAGTGCTTAATTGAGAGAATGTATTGTGTGAAAGTATTATAGAATGCAGTAAAGCATGGAGTATTTACAATGAATGTGAAATTTTCCACAATTTGTGTTAACGTGACCATATTGAGGAGTGCCAAGGTTGTTAGACAGATAATTGTACTTAATAATTGTAATCATGGTTAACGTTTGCACCGTAATAGGCTGCCCA
>JAPTMW010214151.1:0-14370 GCA_029822955.1 Ostorhinchus angustatus
ACTGAGTGAAGCAAAGACAGAAGATTCCAAATGAAGACAGTCACAGACACAGGAAAGCACTGGCAGGAGAATGGAATGAGCGAAAGGACTGAGATTATGAAACAGAGAAATGTCAGAGAGGACAGAGAAGTGGACTGGAGGATCCGGTGGCAGACCAGGGTCCATCTAGGCCTATTCAGATTCTGCACAGAGACTTGGACGCTTTGAAGTGTGAACAGTGGGCCTTTATGGTCCTGATGCATCCATACCTCTATGAGCTCGTCTCTCTGGCGGAGTCCTTCTTTCAGTTCTTCTTGTTTGTGCTGCAGGACTGTACATGTGTGTTTCTGTCTTTCTAGTTCCTGAAATCAAACAACAGTTTACAGTCAGCCCCTGCAGAATCCACCGCACAGAAACAGGCTCCAAATAAATGGATCCTCACATCTGTTGGACTGCAACCATTCTACAAATTCACACCTGTTTGGCAGCAACAAAAACAATATCTATTGTGTGTGTGTGTGTGTGTGTGTGTGTGTGTGTGCGTGTGTGTGCCACGGGTGTACAAGACAAATGAATCTGTGCTTTATTAAATCAACTACATTTGAAAATATTAAAACTATTAAAGATAACCACACTATATGGACCAAAATATTGTGATACATCAAATCTGCATCTTGTAGGACTTCCCATTCCCACTGATATGAAAAATGATCATGGTAAATAAAAAAAAGTTCATGTTATTTGTTGGCAATTATTATCACTATTAATGTCAAATTAATATTTTTCATTAGGTTTAAAGGCAGATTTTTCGTCCTGACTGAAACTTGAAGAAACCAGACAGTAACTTATGGATTAAAATGAGTATTTATGATGAAAACATGACAAATATTTCAGAAATCTAGAGGTGGAACAATTAAACAATAAAAGGTTATGTAAAATAAAACCTAAATCTAAATTTCTTAGAAAATGAATTTAAAATTAATGTTAAAGACAAAATTTAAACATTTATTCCAATATTTATTCATTATTATGATATTCCGCAGTATAATATAAAATTTGTCGCTATGATTTTGTCACCCCATTATTCAATGTGTCCAGAGAAATTGGTCCATATAGTTTATGAAGGTAGAAAGTTTTAAATAAATATTGCATTAATAAATAAAACTTATTCGCAGTCGACATGTTTACTGAGTTAATGAAAACAATCCTTGTATTGTTTGGAAGAAAATAAAAGTGTTGTGATGTATAATACTGACAAAATATGCATTTATTTACATGTGTTAAAGCTGAAATAATAATCTAAGCTGACATGAATAACAGAGGACATCAACGGTGACATGAAGATGGAGCTGCTTCTCCAGACAGTTGACACTGGATTCAGTTTCAGATCCGTTCCAACCCCTACATTTATTTGTAGGCGCTTTAAGATAATAATCATAGAAATGTGTCTTTGTTTTCAGAACATTTTACCTTTGACTTTTCTTCCAGCTCTCTTTTCATCTCCGACATCTGTTCCTCCATTTCCTCTATAACGTCCTTGAGTGTGTCCACATGATAGATGAGGTTGGCTTTGTCGTTGTCCAACTGTGCATTTGATACCATGGCTTTCTTATACTTCTCCTCTACCTCCGCCAGTGACTCCTGGTAGAGTTGGGAGTGTGTTACTAAACAGTACAATGATGTGAAACACAGCTCACCTACATGCATCAGGTGGGCGTTCTGGAACAACAACAACACTAAACACAAGGCAGGTATCCACCAATTACATGTTAGCTCAAAAAGACTGAGTTCTTTGGTGTTTCTCATCTTCAAAACAGGACTTTTGACAGTACTTTGTGATGAACATGTAAATGAAACGGAGCACAATCACATTGCATTGAATCACGTTCAGAAGTGAAACAAGGCAACGGTTTGAAAAGGGATTTGAAAGAGAGAACTATGAGTGAGCCAGGAAACAGAAGGATGAGAAGTGAACTAAGTCAAGTGTGTCAGCTGAATCAGAATCTACCATGACTGAGCGAGAAGTCAGGTTTGTTAGTAAACTACTGTTGTCAGTTAAACAAACATTGCTCTTCCCAAGAAAACAGGAAGTCACAGAGGTCCAACAGTAGGACCTTCAAATGCTGTGAAAAATGGAGGATCTGGGTGGAAGAAGAGGCTTGCACTGAGTTATAGTGTCGGTTATCTGTCAGCAGGTGGAGCATGTAGCTCTTCTTACTACTTGGAGCTCAGAAGACGTGTGGGAGTGTCTTCACTTCAGGCCACAACCAGAGAGTTGGATCAAAACAGGAAGTGAGGGGAAGATCATGCAATAGAAGGGTCATTATGCAACTCAAAAGTGGGAGCACTCAGAGACGGTGGTGTTAGAGGGTAGAGGAGGGGGTACAGGAGGGTATGAGTGGGAGGGAGTGGGGTTAGTGACGCCACATTTGCTCCCGGACGACAAGAGAAGGCATGCTGCGAGCTCAAGCCCCTCTACCTTCAGCTCTTTAAGCCCTTGCATGTATCGCCCTTCTACATCCTGAATCTGGTCCTTTAGTTCATAGATATCCTGTAGAGCAGATGGAGGGAATTGATGGGGTAAACGAGGGCATCACAGAGGGAGGGGATTATCAAGGAGAGATAACAAAGCACCCGTGCTGCCATCCCAAAGAGAGGCCAGCTGGCATTCACCAGCACGGCCAGACATAAGAAATAGGACACATGTCACATCCAGTCCTCCCGTGCACACGAAGAAAAACTGTGAGCGGACACTTAGAGCAGGGAGGGAACAACGGGGTGATGCTGCGGCTTAGATATGTCACATCTGGATTAGCATTAAAGCTCTACGATAATGTGATGATCAGCTACAATACAGTTAGATTTGAAGTGTATGCGGTACTTGACGTGTACACAGAAGGCCTTACCCTAAGTTCACTCAGGCTGGTGTCTGGGTCGTAGACGCTGCCGGTGTCGGTGCTGCCCCGTCGTGACGAGGTTCCGCCCAGTGAGGCCAAGGTGGCGGCTGAGAGGCCTGGGGTGGCGCAGCGGGAGGACGGCTGGGATGCAAAGAACGGCACAAGATCAACCAAAAGAATAAAATACGGCACGGCACAGTGCAACCCGACTCCAACATGTCATTTAACACTGTCACCTGACTCCTGCAGGTATCAGGTCCTTTTAATCTTCCAGGGACGGACTATGACCACAAGTTAGAGAAAGTTGGTACAGTATTGAAAGTGAACATGAAAAACCGAATGATCTATTAATTTAGTTTGACTTTTTTTTTTTTTTAATTCACATAGTTCAAGTTGACACATTTCTTTTTTTTTCTGGTCAATCTCATTGTAATCGTAAACATAAATTAATGCAACACATCCCTACTAAGTTGGAACAGGGGCAGCTTAAGACTAAGAGATAAAAACCAATGTGATGTGAACAGGTGATTGGTTGGAATTAGGAACAAAAGCAGCATCCAGGAAAGGTCTAAGCCTTTAGGAGCAGAGACAGGTAGAGAACCACCAGCTGGTCAGCAAATGCATGAGAATATTATTGAAATATTTAAAAATGTTCAGGAAAAAGACGGGAAGGGATTTAGACGTCACCCTCTACAGTGCAGACAAGAATGTAGGCACAATCACATGGGCTCAGGACGACATTAGAAAACCTTCATCAACTACAAAGACTAAAATATTGTACAGAAGAGTTAACAGCTGATTTCTCTGAGCTCTGAGTCTCCTAGGAGGGACTCTAGTCCACATTTCCACTTTGTGACTGTCAATCAAACTTAGAAATCACTGCTTTCTGTCTGGTGTTCTGTCCATTTTCCGTACCCTCCCAACATTAGCTAATCTGGGGTTGAGCTCATATATAGACTGTGAATAAACGCCAGACTTTGTATGTTTCTTTATACAGTCTCAGAAAAAATCATTAGACCACCCTTGTTTTCTTCAGTTTCTTGTTCGTTTCAATGGTACATTTGTTTGGACAAATATAATAAGGAAAATAGCTCATAGTAGTTTAATTTCAGAACTGATATCTATCCATTTAACATGTTTTCTTGATAATAACCCAAATCATTTCAGTTCTTCCATCAGTATCTATGTCATTGTACTGACAACAGTGCTTTGATTCATTCTACGTTTTCTTTTCTGTCTGTTTTAGTCACATGATCCACACAGGAGTTAGCACTGGATTGGATAACCACTGTTTCTGATGACTTGATGGTCTAATAATTTCTTCCGTGACTGTATGTTGTGATGGTTTTTGTGGTACCTACAAAATAATGTTTGAGTCAGTAAATGCTTCCTTATGGATTAACTCATAAGCTAATATGATATCGTATTAAGTCCAGGCTGAAAACGGCTCTGTTCAATTGTGCATTCAACTGAAAAGGTTCTATCTGTACTCTTCTCTTTTACAATATTTTAAATGATTACTTTATTTGAATTGATTGATATTTGTTTTATTGATTATGTTTTAACTGTAATTGTGTGTTTTTAACCTGTCTCTTTTCCATTTTTGTAAAGCACTGTGAATTGCCTTGCATATGAATTGTGCTCTACAAATAAACTTTGCCTTGCCTATTACAGGGTTTCTGCAGGTATCAGCAAATCTAATTTAATGTTTTTTAATGCCACTTTAAATAAATTTAATGCTCATGTCCAACTGCAGATACAGTTTTATATCGGTGTACCATCCACAGGCTTTAACCAGGTTCTGAATAGTTCCTCCTCCAATCACTTCTGCTGAAACTTGCATTTTCCCATTTTTCCGACATTTGCTAATATTCCCTCCGCTCTTCTGCCATGGCATGTACCACGGTTCCCTGGTGGAAACACGTTTATTGCTTAGTGGATTACTTTGTGGAAAGAGAATTAAATGCACTCACCCGGCTGTAATCTGAATACTGCTTGTCAGATTTTTCATCCAGCTGAAACAAAGAATGAAAATAATAAAATAAGCAGCAGGGTCTTTAGAGGAACATGCATCCTGTGTGTTCATGCTTGTTACAGTTTCCTTTGCTTCAAGTGGAAGAGTTAGTTACAAGTTAAAATATGAGTTGGGGGAGAAGTGCTGCATGTTCACAGACTGCACTAATGAAAGAGTGAGTGAATCACACCACTTTATTCATTACAGATCCCACCTTCAGGCCCATGCAGCTTCACATCATCCAGTCATATTCACCCCAGCTATGGTCACATCTACTCATCGATAAAAGAAAAACACACGGGCTGTAAGTTCACACCAAATGTTATTTTCATTCGTGCATCATTAAAAATCAATATAACAACTCAGCCATCACTGGTGTTACACTCCATTTCCAAACCCATTCACGTGAACCTAGTAAAGGCACTTACAGTGTCCAGGTCTGGAATGCCCAAATCATCGAGGTCAGATACAATACTGCCCCTCCGGTTGGAGCGGCTGAAATAGTCAGCAGCTGATTCACTAATATCCGAGAAGTCAGAACACTGTTTACAACACACGGTGAAAGATGAAGGACAGAAGCAGAGAAACAAACAACAGAGCAGAGTCCAAGTGTTAGACCGGTCTGAAAGACATGAGCTGTTGTGTATCACTGCTTATAGGTCTGTGGAGGCACAATGAAGGAAAAGCAACTCTGAAACTTTGACCGTTTGATCATTTATGTAACAAAAGACTGAGAAGGGACAGCATCAATCCGTTTCATTAGTTCAGGATCTATTCACTACGGCTCACCGCACTGTTTCTGCGGCTTCGGCCACAGCGTTCCTGGGACCCACTGCTTACAGTGTCATCATCTGAGGAAGACTGACAACAGTACACACAAACACACACAAACACACACTCATGATGAGGATCCAGTTATGTAAGACAGCTGCATGCCCAAGACTTCTACATACACGCGCCCTCTTCAAACAACAATCAATACAAATCCAAAAGCAGCATCTACATTAAACACATTACTCAATTACTGTAACAACTTTAAGCCTATGAGTAATACTGATCCATGCAATGAGGAATAAACTGCACCAGAGAAGGGCTGTGTGATATGATGAAATCTAACAAAGACAGAGAACTGTCAGTCTCATTTTGTTGTGTCGCAAGTCATGATCTTGTTTGTCATCATTTGGACGACGCCTTGCTTTTATGGATGGAGGCGGGAAAATATGCTGGAAGGCAACACAAACACCCATGGTGAAGCGTGAATGTGACGCAGAGCAGATGAATTCTAAAGAAGCGAAGGACAAGCTGAGACAAAAAGAGGACCTTGTACCTAAGAAATTTGGTTTGGGTTTTAAAGGACCCAAGGGTAAAAAGCCAAAAACTACAGTCAAGTCAACTTTTTATACATTGATACTGTGTTTAACTGAATAACTGCACAAAAGCTCTAAATGTAAGGAAACAAGTTTAACCCGTAAATACCCAAACATCCACCATCAACCAAAATTATCTATTGATCTAAAATATTTAATACCGGTTGATCCATTAATCCTATTAATCCATGTAAATAATTGGTGTAAAGTACAGCTTGTCACCTTTTCATGGTCATCAGATATACCACTTTTTCATCAGTTCTCTCTCTTTCAGATAAAATATTGCTCAACTTTAATCTGAGCTTTTATGGCAATCTACACAATCAGTGAATTAAACATAGGAAGATACATGATTTCTACTGACAAAGATGCACAACAAGTAAGATAATATTGCAGTAAATGGTGATTAAGTTAGCGATAAATGGTGATTAGTAAATTTAATCTGCTCCGTACATAATTTAAACACATGTTCTGTATGTGGGCATCATGTGTCGACTATCCATCTATATAAACATAAACTACTCAACATTCACTGAATTTACAGATAATCTATGTAATAATATGAATGTCCTATGCTGGAATAGCATCACACAGCCCTTATTAAACACATGAATAAAACTTCATTACTCCAAATAATAAACCTTAAAATCTTTCCAGTCCATGCAATAATAATGAACAAAATGCACCAAACAGAAGTAGCATCAGACAATCCTGCTAAAATATTTTGCAATACACCCTGTCAGACACTGCACAACACAACACATTCTTCGTTCATGCTCATGTTCCGTAAAGTCAGCTGTTTGCTGAACAAAGCCCGTATGAGGAGGCAGAGTGTGCGGCTGTTAGCGGTGTTGGTGTGTGTGTGAGGCGTTAGCTGACGTCATGCAGGGTAGCGGTAGTTTTCAGGAGCTCACCACAGGGCTGCTGCGAGTGGAGCTGGCCCCGGAGGAGTACCAGCTGTATTCAGAGGGCTGTGGGTATGATTACAACAGGACATGGAATCAATATGGAGACGAATGTCGGAACCACAGAGCGCAACGTTAAGCCGCAGTAATGGTGACGGCACTAAAAGGCTGTTTGACAGGCGTTCAGAAGACTTACAGCTCTTGAACTGTAGCCTGAGCCGTAAAGACCGGTGTCGTCGCAAATAGAGGCCTGAGGGCACACGTGGGAGACAATGCAGGACTCAGCAAAACAAGAGACGGAGCACAAATCTTTGAAAGACTAGCTAAGCAGGCTGAGCAGAATGACTCAGGGTCAAACAATAAACAGAAACACACTGTATTTCCAATATCAAGGAGGACATTTGTGTTAAGAGTCCAACTACAAAGGCCCTGGCTTCACACTAAGTCCTGTCTTATCAAACTGAAGCACAAATCTCAAGTACTTGAGTGTTCAGGGGCTAAATATAAATTATCCGTACCACCCATGGCATCCTATCAGCTGTATTTTGCCTTTAGTTTCTGTGCTGACCCAAAAACCCGACACTTGGGTTTCAATAAATGAACTTAAATCTACAACCAACTCTTCGTCTTCACTCATCTTTGTTTGGTTTTTGCAGAGTATCAGCATCATGTATCTTGCATGTATTATGAGCTGAATATAGATTTGTTTTAAAATGGTTTACATCTCATCTTGCCTGTGATGTCAGTTTAAAGGTTCAGTGTGTAACATGTAGTGGCCCCTACTGATAAAGTAGTAAGTTACCACAAACTGAACAGCAGTCTTATATAATAGCTGCTAAAAATGTGAAAAATGCAAAAACTTGAATGGTTCTCCTGAGTACCTAGTCTATCCACTCTGGGGTCCGTGGTTATGGATAACTCTGGATAACAAACATATTAGAAGACAGTGTTGGAGCTTAATACTACTCATCACTCTGGATAAAATGGGGAAAAAAAGGAGGATCAAAGTTTGGGCTTGTGTAGAAACACAGTGGCGGAGTAAACAGTAGTATTTTAGCTTCTTATTATGTTTTTATTGTATTTATTTTACTGTACAGCACTTTGAAAATCTTTGAGTTTATTTAAAGGTGTGCTTTATAAATAAAAGTGGACTGGACTCAAACAATAATCGTACTTGCAGGTAAGTTTGCTCTAAGGTGGGGTCTTACATTAGATTAAATCCTCCAAAGTTCTCCTAGAAAAGTACAAACTGCACCGTTACTGTTTTACACTGCCACTGTAAATAGATCAATGTATACATTTTACATTCTATTATAGTTCATTCTTTACTCTTATTTATTCTTCTTCTATTTTTCTTACCTTATTTTTAATAACTAGGTGAGACAGAAAAAACATCTCAACTGTTTGTATGTCCTGTGCATCTGGTGAATTGAATCTTTGAACCTGTAAACTCTTATGAACATCAGTCTTCATTGATTTCTTGATTTAAATAACGGTAAATATTATTGCTATGTGAGGAGGAGGAGAGTTTGCTTCTGAAGGTAACTAAACGCATGCGGAGGACATGCTGGCTGCCCAGCGGACTGAAACTGACCACACTGTAGCTGCGAGACAGCCCTGAGCCAGTGGTGGAGGCGGAGGAGGAAGTAGTGGCCTGTTGGAGAGAAGAGGAGCAGGGAGAGGTCAGTGCAGAGGACGGGGGGCTGTGGTGGGAACGGGAGGTGGGCTGATAAAATAATAGCTGCGGCAAGTGGAAACAGGACGAATGTTGTGCTGACCCTGGAACATTTAGGGCCGACAGGAGACGTGAGGTGAGGTGAGTGTTCCTCTACAGCCGGTGGAGCATCTTTATCAGTGAACACGTGATTTACATCCATTCAAATAAGGGTAAGAGCTGTTTTAACAAGGACAACATTTGGCTTTGTATGACCTGGGAACACTAACATTCTTTGCTCTTGATTCTTTCATGACACACACACCAGTTAGTGCAGTAGTTGCACAACACCTTCACAGATATCCAATAAACTAATTCAACCAGACAGGAATGTACAGCCCGAGTTGGGTTTTGCTTCTGTCTTTTAACCACTTTAGTGTGTATCTAGTGTCAAAGGGCTACCAGTTGGACCGCTGGGAGAGGAGGACCGACCCGTGGCTGATAAGAGGAGGTGGAGGGAGGAGCAGGTTTGGTCTTCGTTAGGCTGGTGTAGTTCCTCTGATCATGGTACAGCCCAGTCTGGAAGGGTAAGACACGATACGCCCTCAAACTCTGACATTACAAATATCGTCACGTCAGACCATTTCGGACACATTAACACAGCTGTGTCGACATTAACCTTACGTGACACTCAGACAATGAACTATCAGTCATATCAGGATAAAAGTCTATGACTACGTTTACATGCACACATACTCTGTTTCTGGCACTGGTTCAGAAAAGCTCATTAGATGGCAACCAGAAGGCACTCATACTCCAGTTTACATGAGTCTTTGCATGTAAAACCCATTCTGACTAGAAGAAGCAAAATGGTGCAAATGACTTTGTTCCACTGGTACTGGACTCGTCTGGCCATGCAAACACATCATCCTCCTGTCATTACTTCAACCACCTTCTAGACAAATTTGGTGTCAAGAAGTTTCTGCGAACCCTTCTCCCAGCCTTCAATAATGTTTAAAGGTGCCCTGCCACATGCATTTCATTACTTTTGTGGTCATGTCTGAAGATCTACCATGGACTCTGTCACTTTTTTTGTGGGAAAAAATGCCTTGGTTACCAAGTTTCCACCCATTCTAACGTGGTATAGAAAGCCTGTTGGAAGACTCAGCTCAATTTGCGCCAGTTCTCATGAATATTCAACATACTAATCTGCTTGACTCTGACTGGCTAATAACTAACCAATGATAGCCTGGCTTTTCAGCATCCTTTACACTGCGCAAAAAGTAGAGGAACTGGTGGAATCCGAAAGTGAATCTTAAGACAGTTTGAACGTCTGACTCCTGGCTTCTGTACCTCTCTTGCACAGCCGAGCTTAGACAGAATTTTCACAACCTCTAACTTGTATCCACCGGGCCCCCTCCACTGCTCTATGGGCCCCCCGGGAATGCTGGGCCCCATTAATTTATCACGTTTATCCCCCAGCTTGCTGTATACGAAAACTGTCACTCAGCTAGATGAATTCTGTGGGTGTGGTCTCACTCATGAATAGTAATGAGCTCAGGTATTAACACTTCACACTGACCAGCTTTTCTAATTGACCTGATTTCTCTGCTTATTTCTTTTCAGTGTCAATAGCAGACAGAAGAGGTAGCGGTTCATTTTCACTTTCACTACATAACGCAAACACCTATGGATTGAACATATTTTTAAAAAAAAAAACTAAAACAAGTAAAAATGGTTTTATGTGGCAGGGCACCTATAACCTTGTTTAATGTTGGCTTTTCTTTTGAGCCTTATCACTTGACGTTGACATAGAAGGGCAAATGGATCATAAATCCATTTGGTTGCAGTTGACTCTTCTTGTCCTTATACAGTGTTTATTTAAATCAAGCAGTTATCAAACAACAGCAAAGATAAGAAAGTGAAAGGTTTCACTCCTTAGCTACAAGTTGGGTTTTTTTCACTACTTGCCTGATCATGCAGGTGAATTACTCAATTTACTATCCTGATGTGGAAATTTACTTCCTTGAGGCAATCTTTATTGTTCAGCCTTAAAATGTACAAGGCTGTAAACAGACAAACTGTGGTAATAAAAAAAGACCTAGACACATATACTCAATGCACTGTAATAATAATAATAATATCAAAAGATCATAGGTCTTAACTGGAAAATACTACCTTTAGATAGTTCTGAAAAATCATGTGCATGTAAACATAGTCAGTCATCACAGCAAACCACTGACATGACTAAACGGCCTCCATGCACGAAGCTGCAGCAGAACGCTACGGGAATACACTGACCAGCAGGTCTTTCCTGGAGGAGCTGGATGAAGCCTTTTTGTAGCCATGCAGATCATTGTACACAGAGCTCTGTTCAGTCCACAAAAACATTTAAAAAAGGATAAATAAAATGAGAAAAGGACCAGAAGAGATATAGGGAAGCAGAGATAAATACATGATCGTCACGCCGGTACAGTACATACAGTGGAGCGGGAGCTCTTGAGGGCGGAGCTAGTGGATAGGCCATCAGACTGAAGAGAAAAAAGCAGTTTATGAAAAGAAAAAAAAAATCTGAGCACAGGTGGTTAGACTGTTAGGTCAGCACAGCCAAAACATATTTTATGGGTTTTACACAGTACGTCAGTTAGTCCGACACAGCAGCTGATCAAACAAACCACTTATTTTTTTTCACTTTTTGCCAAAGCTAAGTGAACAACCATGATGGTTCTGCTTGACCAGAGAAAAACCCCACTTTGAATGAGAGGTCAATCAAAAATCAGCCGACTTTCAACAAAGAGTTTCATGTCTCTTTCCATACGTCACACCAAGGTTCGCAAATAAAAAAAGACTCCAAGTGGAGCGTGTCCTTTAAAATGCAGGTTTGTTCTGCTGTGCACACATAAACCCTGGTTACATGCTGAGAATCCACATTTTCACTACGTGAAAAATATTCATTGTGATCACACACATGCACATACAACGCACCAGTATATCCTTTTTACGGGAACTGGAACGGCTTTTACTGGAGCTCAAGTCACGTAACGCTGATGAGGTTGACTTTAAATACAAAACACACCCAACCAACCGTTAGTACAAATCTTTTCTAAGACAAGTAGATTACACCATGACCTAAATAAGCACCAACCAATACAAGAATCTCAGCCAAATGTATTCATTTTAGTGCACTCCTGATCACCACAGTGACTTTCACACTTGGTGGGCCCTATAAGTGCATGGGTTTAATGACAGTGGTGGGGCTGTATTAAGTACGCACCCTGTAGCTGCGGACTGACATGACGTCATCATCAAGCCCCTGCTGGTGTGGAAACATGGAGTCACAGCACAAAGGCAGACAGAGAGAAACATGGGTGATGAGAGATTAACGGCAGGATTACAGGAGAAAGAAGAAAGGAAATATAGGCAGACAAAAAGGAAGTGTGGGGGGTGATACAGACCCGGTGATGACGACTGCTGGCTCTACTACTACTAGTGGATCTGGCTTTTTCTGTGTCAGCCTGGAGTCAGGAAGGAAAGTTGGTGAAGATTACAGAGTGAAAGTGGAGAGGCTCAGAGATAATACTCAGTAGTTGCTATGCAAAGACCAAACCATGCAAAACAAGCTCTGTCATCATGTTTATAACCAAATGGAGGTCGTAAACATTTGTAAACAGCTTCTCCTCTCAGCAGTACGATTAACGATACACAAGACCAGATATTAGAAGGCGTGTGATGATCCTCTACATTCACAGTTCAGGTATATTTAGGGCCAGGGTTTGGACCAGATCTTGTCATTTTCTTTTGGGGTTCATGAAGTGAATAAGAACAATGACAGTAGCAATTCTTTGTTGTAGTTCTTAGTCGAGCTGTTGTTCATAATTTCGAGTATTAATACACTACAGGACAGTCTGAAATATGGCTGGACATTATATCATACTCATTTGAGATTTTCCTTTTTAAAAAATGCCTAATCGTTAGATTTTTCTTTAGTAACAAAAGTAATATAGTCGCACTGAACACATTCAGTACATATCATTTTGTATATATTTTATGCAAAACTATATTCATTTCTTATTAAATACTGCACCTTTGCAAGTACAGTTTTTTTCTTATTATTCTTAAATGACATTGAAAATATAGGATGTATTGTTAGGGTAAAGGCAACTTTTAAAATCTTGCAAAAAAAAAAAACTAAAATTGTAAACTGTTCTAAAAATTGTATGAAAGTAGAAGACAAATTAACTTCACACAAAGGCCGACTTTTCTTTATTTAGCTTTAAATTAAATTGTGTATTATAGAAATAGACAAAAATGTCCCTTCCCTTACCAGTGGACATATTAACTAAATAATTACCAAAGTAACATGACATAACATGCCCACACTTGTAAACCCTCAGCCTTCAGTTCACGCCAAAGTTTTTGCACATACGGATGGACAACAAACTGCTGACAATCCCCTGAGGCGAGGGCAAAAAAAACCTACTCATTTAAGACTATTTGTATGTGTCACATGACCAAAAACAATCACATTTATTGATTCAGTATCCACTACAGTCCCACCTCATGTTAATGCAGCATGCTGCACATCTGACTCAGAAAAAACAAAGGCACCAATTCTCTTCATGTGTCAAAACACCAACACTGGGAACACACACACATTATTTCCATGCAAAGCTGCGCCATCATAGTTCTGAAGTAGCTGGAGTTTGGAGGAGTTGCATCTGAAAGGTCCAAACCACGTTCTTGCATGCAGACTCACCAAACCTAAATAAAGTCAAAGGCCAAAGTCTGCTCCACAAGCACACACACACAGTTACAGATTATGGTGTCTCCAAAGCAAATACAGTGCTGCTGAGGCATATTTCCACAGTGAGGTACAGTGAGTCAAGTGTAGCTACACGGTCAAGGTTGACTGAGGTTCAATTCCACACAACAGGCACTGTTAGTGGAACAAGAGGAGGCAGCCCCCTCGTGCTTGCCTACCATCCACTGGTGGATCTGACCCCATTTTCTGCTGCTACTGCTGCTGGATGAGTGGTAAGAAAGCTGGAAGGAGGGGTGAGGCGCCAGGAAAAACATACAATCATACTCCACTCAAAACTGCTGAAAAGTAAAAACTGGGTGACATTTACTTCAGGAATAGAAATTCTGGTTTTATCTGTGGACATGCAGCACTTTCCACTTTATTTTGACCACTGATCTAAAATATGATGCATTTCCTTTAAAGTTTGACAACTCATGCTACGTTCAGACAGCACGTCTTAATGCACAATTCAGATTTTTAGGCGATATCCGATTTTTTCTGTGCTCATTCATATTACACTTTACATGCGACTTCTATCAGTTTTAAGTATGAACTGAATGCAACCCTGAAGTGACCTGCATGTGTAAAAGAGGTCCTGACATAATATGTGACCACACAGGCACACACTGTGTTTACGGAACGATATGTTATTCCCCCCCACTTCTCCTGCTGGGCTGCAGAATTGTGACATTTGTCGCATTTCAACGACAAAAAGACCTGGACACTAATTCTGAAGTCGCACTGAAATATATC
>JAPTMW010214175.1:0-24211 GCA_029822955.1 Ostorhinchus angustatus
CACCACCCCCTCCTGGTATGAAATGTAGCTGCTCGATGGTGTTCTGCCTTTTCGCTGCAAAAGCCATCCTCCTCGCGCTGTGGCCCCCTAGCGTTCCCGTTCCCATGACTACCCCTGCCCCAGGACCCTCCCCTGCCCAGCCCATTCCCCCACTCATGTGCCCGGTCATGGGCGTGTTCCTCTCTTGCTCTCTTCCAGAGGTGGGGTGAGAGTTCATCTTGATCATGTGATGCCGGTCTAGGGAAGGTGTGGCGCAGACGTTCTGCTGGGACTGGGCCTTCTGTTGGCGAGGCAGCGTCGGGACCATCCCCCCTGTCGTGTGGGCATATGGATCTACAACCCCCATCCCACCCATCCTCTCCTCCAAATGGTCTGGGGACATGAGAAGGCGTTCCTGTCTCTCCTCTCTCTGCCTGTCCTGGGTCTTCCTGGTGAGGGTCTGCGTGTTTGAGTTCTTATTGGAGGCAGCCATGGCTTTGTAGTACTGATGTTGCTGGTTCTTGGACAGCCGGGAGAGGGTCCCTGTGTTGCCAGGAACATCGCCCATATTGAGCAGCTGATCAGTGGACTTGACTTTCCTTGGGGGTTTAGAGAGAGTGTCGTAGTTGGCGTTGAACTGAGGCTCTGGGGGATCCAGAGGGTAAGGATTGGGAGTGGGCGATGCAGGCATGCCAGATGGTGGCGGCGGGATCCATGGACGAACTGCGTGCCTGGGGAGAGTTCCTCGCCCACTGAGGGTATAGTCTCCACCCCAGTGAAGGTGGTGCTGAGAGGACTGGAGGGCCGGCTGCGCTGTGTGAGGCCGGCGTTTGGTGGTGCAGTAACCAGACGAGTACTCATCCAGACCTTTTTCTGGAAGCCAAACAAAATTTCTCTGAGTTGTTTATCACCACGGTAAATACCTTCACCACATAATGATGCATCCTGCACTTTATGCTGTGGTGTCAAGAGTGTCATTGTGGTTTAGCACTCATGAAACAATTGTATAAGCTGCACTGTACAGGGTGTGAACAGCAGACATTCGTTGACGCTTCTTGAAAGTAAAGGTACTTACCAAGGCGTTTCAGCGAGGAGTATCTGTTCAGCTCTGGCTTGGTGGCACTCTCATAGGAGGGAGGCAGCTGAGCCAGGTTGTGCAGGGAATGGTGGAAGGACGGCTGAGATTTGGTGTTGTTGTGTTTACTGGAGAGCAGGGTGCCTCCAGCTGCCAGCTGAGCATTGTTCATCCGAGGGGTACGTTCTACGGATACCACAGGGAGAAAACCACTGTGTGTTAAATGAGATTTGCTCCTCTGGATATAGCACACTGCATGTAGCTGTGTTTGAATCTACTAACATTCACTGGAAGAGGCTGAAATTTAACTTGTTTCAACACTAGCACAAGAAACCAAGGCTATGATAATCATTAGTATTGTTGTGATGAATGAGCCTACTTTTGAGCTTAAAACCAAACTGAATGAAGTAAATGAAGCATAGTGGTGATTACATGTAATTTACACAGGAGCCAGCTGCCTTACCGATAGTTGCAGTATGTTTGGGACTGGAGCCTGATGAGTGGATGAAATTGTGTTGCAAATTTCCCACTGTAAGTCAAAGAACATTCGAAAATTAGCCTTCCAAATGAATGAATTTCAATAGCACTTTGGCATAAAAAGTAGCCAACTCTTTTGTCTGCATCCATTCACCTTCACACGGTTTTAATGCCAAGATTCTCAACATCATCATATAAGGCATACATATTTTAAAAGCACTTACATCCACATTCATTTACATTTAGCTGCTTATGATCTGAAGAAGAGGCCTAATTTTAACACATGGGATAGTCAGAGGTATTTTTTCTGCAGTGTATTTAAATCACTGATGCATCAATTTTTTTTTAATCATTTGAATGTATCCAAAATTACATACAGCCTGTGCATAAAAAGAATGACATAGTGTAAAATGCCCTAGCCCTCACATCTATTGTCCTTGCTAGGCAATCCTGGAGCATAAAGATTTTTGGGAGGTCTCCCCAGTGTCCCCTGTCCATCGCCTACAGTCAGAGCCACACTGTTGTTTCTCTCATCCTGCTGGACGGGGCTGGATTGGTGCCGCAACATATCAACCAGGGCTCTAAGGACATAATAAAAAACACAAAGAGGGAAGAGGAAATTTGAGATCACATTTGATAAATGTCATGAGAGTTTAATTAGCGAAAATACAAGGCATCTCATTTTTCTAAATTATAATGGTTTAGAGTTGACAGACTGTGCTAGTCATGTGATGATGTAGGTTTGTCACTGGCAGTAACAAAACCCTTCCCTACATAATAACTGAAGTAACAAAGAAGTCTTTCCATATGTTTTTAAATGTATGGTGTGTTGCATATTTGTGCACAATGATGAATAAATAAAGCAAATTAGAAACAATACTATGCTAATGGTTCTATTTGTGTACAACCATGTAGAATAATGTAATCTAAAAATTAAAATGCACATTTTTATTGCCAAGATTACCGGCCATATATGAGATGAAAGCCAAGAGGGATCAAGCAGCCATGTATGCTGCAGCAGCTACCCGATGAAGATCAAATATGTTTCAGCTGATGACTAACGACATCATTCTGAGCCCAGAATGATGAATCTGCTCCATTTATGGAGTCCTAAAAACCTAATTTCATTACAGTATTCATACAACGAATGAAGTAAGAAATCCGGCAGCGAGAAGTTATACAAAAGAATAAATTAGTGTCTGTCTAAGGCTCACCTGGGCATATTGAGATCTCTCTGGATGGCTTCCTGCTGCACCTTGTTGAACACCACCTTGATGCCGACAGCTACAACCACCATGAACACAACTACACCACCAATGACGAAGCCTGTGTTGTGGCTCTGCTGTTTGAGGGGATCAAAGTCTGGGTCATTTCCCGAGTCCTCTGGTATATACATAGTATCTGTCTGTGGCTTGGCCCAGTCTGGAGAGTCATAGTTTGGACAGCTCTCCTGCTCCAGTTGCCGATTGCGGTCTGGACAGCAGAAACGCAAGTAGCAGGTCCCACAGCAATAGATGAAGCCGTCCTTAGTGCAGTTGAAAGAGCTGTCAAAGTGTCCCATTACATCATAATAACCCCGACATACGTCCATCCATACATCCATGAGGCGGGGTCGAATAGGCTCTACCTGGGCTGCGCCTAAGGGAGGTGCAAGAGCATCTGCTGAAGTCACATTTTTGGGAAACATGACCTGAGGCATGGGCCTCGGAGGAGCCTCCAGAACTCCCTCTGCTGTTTCTGGAAGTTTCTCAGGGGTTTTGGTCCTGCTCTGGAGAGCTGCTGGCCGGATGTTGGCCTGGATAGCAAGGAGCATGAGAGAGGAGCTAGGAGCAGACTTGGGCTGCTCAGTAAAAGGCCTCCCTGAGTGGTCTATGTGCTGAGGAGGGGGAGACGGAGAGATCTCCACAGCAGTGGTAAGTGGGACAGTAAGGAGGGAGAGCAGGGAGACAGCGAGGATTCTGAGATTGGTGGTGGGCGTCATTTTTACATGACTAAGAGAACTATTTTCTGTTGTTGAGTCAATGCAGTTACAACGCTGTATCCGCTTTTGCAGTTTAACCCACTAAAATGGCATGTGAAGTAGTCAAGTAACATATACAACCTCCTGGATACTGATGGTTTATCAATAGCTTCATTCAGAAATGCTTAACATTGAAATTCTCTGTTATTTTCTGTTATTTGTTTTTGCTCATGCAGGGTGCTAAAAAACAGTTGTTAGGTTTCAGCTATTGGTGATAATGTAATTGAATGTTTTTAACTAACTGCTAGGAAAGAGCTCCAAATGTGTAATAACTTCATCCTTTGACCCCAAAAACACCTCTCTAAACTACAGCTCTAAAATTGCTGTCACTTTGTAAAAAGGACAAGTTGAAACAGCAATCTTCATGCTTTTAGTCCTTAATTTTCCTGTTCTACATGTCTCACTGAACAAAAGAATAAATATCTGTCATACTGGATGTAGTTTCGCTTAACAAAGGGCAGTAAAAATTAGTAGCAAGTACAGTATTTACAATAAAATATGGCAGTCCTATACATTCCTGTGCTGATCATGGCACTTGAACAATAGAATATGGCCAGGAGTTTTATAAAATGTAAACAGTTTTATCAGTCCCGTTTGTTCCTGGCTATGTTAGTATGGCATTACATACATTCAGAGTTGGCACTTATTTAATCTGTCAGCAGTTTTGTTCTGGAAAAATGTTTGATGTTTGTAATTTTTTATACATTTGCTGCTTTGGGGCATTATAACAGGATCACATGAAAATAACAGACAGCGCTGCAGACTTTAGGGAAAGACATAACTCTGAAAGCTGTCTTTTAATGAAAAGTACTTTCTCTGGACCAGGGGCCAATCCCCATTTTAACAGGTTCCAGGCACTCTAATCTATAGAAACACTATTATCTGAATCTGTTATATGGTTTTATTAATGTGCATCAGTACTTGCCTGGCACAGACTGTTACTGTGATTGGGCTGGGTGATAATGAGTGAAGCTCAGCCTAAGTGCTAGAAGACTGTAGAAACAGAAAATTACGAGTAAGCATAAACCAACCAAATGATTTGCAGCCTGTGAAACTCATCACAAAATTAGACAAAAGTCTTTTTTAGTTCCACATGAATTTCTGCATTCAGCTTTTAGGCACAAAAGTTGCCCGTGTCATTCAACTGTATCACTAATTAGATATGAACTGAAGGGCACATTTCTTCTCCGTGTGACATAAAATTATTCCTGATTTGTCTCTGAGGTTCAAAGAATATCACTTTTGTTGAGAAATATGTAAATGTGTGAAGTTATTGTGTTGGAGGTGTTGGCAATAATAGACAGAGGCAGATCTGTCTCCCACAGAAATTATAATTATATGTAATTATCAAAACGTCCCTATCTGTAGCGGAGAATGTAGGCACAGATGGGGGAGACAGAATGCTGAAATCACTGAGGGCTCCACTTGTTTCAGTTACATGCTCCTCTAACCTTCTGGGAAGAGTTCAGCAGAGGGAAAAAAAAACAAGAGACACACAGCAGCAGCTCTCCCACTGACTAATGTTCCAAAAGAACTCTCAAGCAGAATTTCTTCTGTCGTCTCTAAATGTTCTGCTTGATTTCCAGAATTGTCTTCAGCTTTACACGGCGACAAGAAAACCTGGTACGTGTTGGCCGAGTGTCCACTGTGAAAACAAATGACAGACACGATTAGAGAGGTCTGCAGGATTCTCTCATTGTTTAAACTTGTGTGTGAGCATCTGCACATTTTGGGAACATGTGCACACGATACCGTCATTTGTATTAATTGCAATCATGTGTGTGTGCTGTTGCAAGAGCATGTGTGTGTTAGTGTTCTTGTTTCATTGCAGGAGGAACACGCTCCTGAAAAGCCAATGATAGAGAAAGAGAGCAGAGGGATAAATGCAGGGTAGGGATTTAAATGAGCAAAGAGATTGTGGCGAGCGGGAAGAGCCAGAGGTATAGATGCAGAGACGACCATGAGTGGGAGGGCGGTGTGTGGGTGGCACAGAATCAAGTACATTTCTCCCAGCACTTACCAATACAACACAGCACATCACACAAACAGCACTACCAAACAGATCTACAAATACAGTACATGCCACACACAAGAGTCCTAATCAAGACTGTACATCAGAGGCTGATGGAGCAGTTAAAGGGGTACAAGGTAGAACTGTACAAAAGGTTTTGAGTGTGTATATATGTGTCTGCATGTGTGACACTATAGTAGGCATTCTGTAAACCTCCTTGTAGTCAGTCTCTGCCTCTTTTCTTTATTCCTCTTGCTCCCTCCTTCTCCTCTTTCTCCCTCGTTCTGCCTTTCTCTCTTTCTCAGATTCTGTGCGTGGGTTGAGGCAGCTAACTCTCTCAGAATAGCAATGCAGCTCTGTCTGTGTGTGAGTGAAAGAGGCAGTGAAAGAGAGGGGAGGTAGAATCCAATCTGCACCCATTAGCCAAACCAGATTTCAAAGTAACATCTGTCCATCTCTTGCTCGACAAGATGACACTGATGCTTTGCACCGTCATCTGCAAGTGCTGCTTAACTTCAGTATTTTCTGCTCTGACTCCATTCACTTCATGGAGGATTCTCTGGCCAAATATGTAAAGCAAACCAATAATTGTGCATTTACAGTTGGTTTACATTGTCTATGACAAACTAATGTCATTATAACCTTATGTATGACGTACATGAAGGGTCAGTCCTCCTGCATCCACAAGGCTTTGCAATTTTTGAGTAAAGTAACTCGAAACAGAACGGATGGAAATGTTATAAGAGGTATGTACAGTACATGAGCTTGCTTTTGAAGCAATGCAGCACTAGAAAGAGAGAGAGAATGGGAACAAAAGGGTGAAGGGCACACATTGAGAACTGTGAAGTTGTATCCCTGGGTTACACGGACACGGATGTGTGTGTGTGTGTGTGTGTGTGTGTGTGGGGGGGGGGCGGGGGGTAGAAACCATCTCAGCAGATTCCTGGTATTGGAAGCAACTATATCAAAGCAAACGAACCAAACAACCTCCTTAGTTTCATTGCAGGATGCTGAAAAGCAGTGCAGACGGCTGTGCATGCACCGATTTCAACAGGTGTTTGTGGGAAATGGAACAAAATGGCCCCTCTTTTTTTCCCAAAACACGCTGTTGCAAAATGTACTGTGATGTGGAACGATGGGGGGAAATTCGCCCATACAATGTTGATGCATTAGACAATCGCAGAGACAAGGCTCGCTTCACCGCTTTGCGTTAGTCTTATCGGTGAATATGTGCTGCGCAATGACTTGCATCCGTCAAGTGATTTTAACACCGACTCCTCAGACAACAGTCCGTCTTTCATTAGGTTACGAAGTTGCAACTTGCAATGAACAAGCATGCGGGTTATGGACATGACTTGCATGTATCAGTAGGCTAAGAGTGCGTGGGTGTATCCGTGCCGGTGTGTGTAGTCCGGCTGGATGTGTCGGTGTGTGTGTGAGTGTGTGTGTGTGCGTGTGTGTGTGTGTCTGTGTGTTTTATCAGTGATCTTAATTTCCCTACCTTTATAATGTCGAATTCATGTATTCGGAATTGTCGATTAAAGTGTCTAAGTGATGGAAAAACATGTCTGCCCAGCATAAAAGCATTGTGTAATTGTATCTGTGTGGCGCAGCTTTGATCCAAATGTTTTGTTTGACAGCCTCCAGCTCAACTGATGCGTCTAAACACATGCCAAAGTCAGTTTTCTCACACGCAGAAACATGCAAAGACAGTCTAAAACAGTTCTGGTACTATTTCTGTAATTGATGTTGCATTAACAAAAGGTGCATAATGTCGTGTCTTACCTGTGCGTTGCTGTGGGGTTTGATGCTGGAGAACAGCGCTGGGAGAGCCTGCGCACTGTATCTCCGCGTTTCTCAGATGGCAGCCTGTTATTGTAGCTGAAACAGATCAGGACAGCTTGAACTGTTGCTGGATGTGCCACCTGTTTTAAATGTCCGTGTTTTTTACGGCTGCTGCAGATAGTTGTGTCTCCATATATGATCACTGATAATCCATTGTCATTGCAAAAGAAAAAAAAACGAAAAAGTAAATTGCAAGCAGGAGATTGGTTGAGTTTTTAAAACATCTGACAAGGCAATTTAAGTGCACAGTACATCGGTAAATTCCGTGTTGTGCCGCGCAAGTTGCCGAGTGTAGATTAACTATCCATTAGAGCGCAGTGATGCAGGAGCCTACGTGCCAGATGTGAGCACAAAATGCAAAAAAAAAAAAAAAAAAAAAATCCCCCAATGTAACTTTTCTCCATCTGAAATCGACTGCTGCTGGTTTCCTTTATATTTTCCAAACGAGATTGGTTCTACCGCCTAACTGCGCCTGGCCTCACGGAGGTCCGCCAGTCAGGGAGCGCTGTGATTGGTCGCTCACACTGGTGCTGATGAGACTCTCTCGCGCCTCTCGGTGCTGATGGTCAATAGGCCCATTCAACTGGTGGCGTTCATCTTTATTCCCCTCCATTTCATTTCCCCCTTTGATTCAATAACCCACACAGGGCTATTTATCATTAGCTCTGACAACAACATGGATCAGAGTTTCGCCTGGTGTCTCAAAGTCAACGGCGCACTACAGGAGGGCATAAAACTGGGAAAAACCTGCAAAATTAAAGCAAAGCACTAAATTCAGCGGAAGACCTCCGAGATCCAAAGTGTGTGTGTGTGTATGTGTTTTCTTTGTGTGTGAGAGAGAGCGAAAAAGAGACACACAGAGACACGGTTGCCACAGCAACTGTGTCATTATGTTGGTGGCAATTATGAAAGCGATAAAACGGGGAAGGGGAGAGGATTGGCGCAAAAGCTTTAACACTGGAGCGTGAACGAAACTGTCAATTAGTTTCAGTCCTACATCGGCAATTCACATATTTCTTTAGCTTTAAGACAAACAGGGGACAGCTGACCATGTACTGTAACATCAGGATAGAGAGGAGAGAAATACGAGGTTTATAAAGGATGAAGTTGGCTTGTGTTTGGCTTCTTCCTCTGTCACACACAAAAGTCGTATCCTCACGATCCTCACATCTATATAAACCAAATGAATGAAACCAGCTTCAGGCTCCCGAGTAATTTCCCACCATCAAGGACTAAACGATAGGTTTTAAGGATGATTCACGATTAATGCCACTGTAGTGAAAACCATGCGATGTACTAATGTCACACCTGATCCACAGGATCAGAAATCAGATTAATTCAAGTTATATCAATACTTTTACTGAGGCAGCAGAAAGGAAAGCCTCAGCATTAATTGGACTGAATATGCCAGAGGTGGATTTCAGGTGGGAAGGAGGTAAGCGCTTCCGAAACGGGGCTTGGGGAAGGTGTAAAGGTTTATCTGGAGCCCCAGGTGTCTAAGACGGGCCTGATAATTACCTGCATGGCAGGCTGCTATTTCTACACAGGTGGGTGGGCTGCTGCATGTCTGCAGAGGAGGCCAGTGGAGCCCTTCATTAGATGGTCCAATGACGCTCTACTGGGTGCACTTTCACTCACTGACTTGCTTGGGAGGATGCAATTACTGGTTTCTTCATAATGGTTATTCCATCACTGTAGAACAGGAGTATACTATAAACAAAATTAAGTGCTATTATACATCACTGGATCATAAAAATCTTCACACTAAAATCCATTTTCACTCATTATACAGACATACATGAAAAATGAAGCTGAAATCTTGTTCCCTCAATGAACTGTGCATACAAAGCAATAACACATAAAATACAACCATGACTCATTTTGCATTTCACTTCTTGTATCTCAATGTTTTATTAATTTAAATAATTTAAAATGGACATAAAACATCCAGCCAGTCTGCACATTGACAAGAGCTTCCAGAGGCACCTTTTCCATCCAAGATAGCGTTTCAGTGTGTTTCCTTGGGAAATGTAGACCCCGCATGTGTTTAGTACAGAGGGAAAATCTGCCCAAGAAACCCTGCCAATGCAACAGGTGGTGAGACAATTTCTATCAAACATGGAAGTTGTCCTACTACGTCTTCTCTGGTACCCATATGGCTGTTTGGGGAGCTGGGCAACTGAGATCAAACACTACTTTATAAGGTAGGGGTAGTTTAACTGACTCCACATACCACTGTATGCTTAACACAGATAAGATGAGATTATATATATATATATATATATATATATATACACACATATATACAACCTAACGTACCCTGTTCCCATACAGCCACTCATCTAGGTTTTCACACAAAAACCACAAGACACTTGAACATGGATGCATCAATTATAAACAACTTTGAAAACACTGGACAGTGAAACAATTTTAGAAAAAAAATATAATAGGTATTTCATAAAGAACACAACAGACTTCTTTTACTTTCAATGCCTCAACTTCATTCTGGTCACATCATGAAAAATATGCTGTATGAAGATGTTCTTATTCGTGTGACAGTATCAATATTTCCCTTCTACTGGTGACCCAACTGACTTTTTGCATAATTCAGCAAATTCTTCCATTATTCCCTCACAGCTCAATTTGAAAACCCGACTTTAAGCAACATCTTGGTTTCGGTCTTAAATCTATGGCTGACTGAGCAGTACACAGTACCATCCCAGAACAGTTTACCAGGACACAGTTCAAAAAAGCTGTTCACAAAGCTGAGACAATAATAATCACAAATCATTAGTGGACAGCACGGTGAACACCATTCCCTGTGTCATTCATTTAAAACTATGGAGCTATGGAAAAATACAAGTGATGATTTTCATAGTTATACAATTGTGTGATGCCAACAGGACAAGGCAAACTCATGGCTAAAGAAAGGGAAGGTACAAGTACAAAGTGGACTGTCTGAAAGGGTGGTAGAAATAGTCAGAGAAAAGGGAAACAAAAACATTTTCAACACACTTCAATAGTTATATTTACACACACTCACACACGCAAACACACACTCACTGAGAATATTGGAGAGGCATTAAAGTCGCCTCAATGCACGCTTTTTATCTGCTTTCTTTTTCCCTGCTACATTATTGGTGCTACTACTATTGTTGCTACTGCTGGTGGTGCTGCTGGCTCCATTAGCTCCATTACCCAGAGCCGCTGGCACAGCTGCTGCGCTGGGTCCCGCCCTCTTTGTAGGGTCGCCTGCATGTTTTTTTGGCTGTGGGCCATCATTAGGGTCCTGAGGTGCCCCTGAGGTCCCGCCAGGTCCACCCATGGCGTGGATCTCTGTGAGCAAACGAGCACGGGACTCATACTCTGCATAGTCCTCTAACAGCAAGCGGCCAGCCTCTTCATTCAGTGCAGATTCTGGATTCGGGTGGATGAGAAGACACTTGATTGTCTGTGGAGAAGCACAGAGGAAAACGAAGATTAAGAAATAATGGAAACAGCACAGATGATGGTCAAAACAACAGACTGACTGCGTGTCTTACAAGTAAAACATGTCTAAGGCCGAGCTCTGCCTTCCAATCCCTCTTCAACACGTTGACACAGATCTCTCCCTTATGACCCACGTTGGGGTGAAAAATCTTGGTCAGGAAATACCCCTTGGGTGGAACAGCAGGGAAATCCTTCCCGAGGACCAGACGCATTCGGAAAATGCCACCAGCAAACGGAGTTCCCTCTGTCAATGCATAAAGAATTTATCATATGAACAATATGTCCTGACTGTGCAAATCTTATCAGTTGTTTGTTTGTGACCCTGTTCTCTCTTCTCTGAGCTGATTTAGAGTCACAGATAAATTGCAAGATGTCTTTTTGATTATCAAAGTATATCCTCCTGAGACCAGGAAAGTGAAAATTTTTGCTTTTTTACATTGAACAATTGTCTTGATTAGAAACTGCATAATGCAACAGTATTTTCAAATACATTTTAAAAATTATTTCTATTTATTTTTTTAATGGAATGTCCTTTGCAATGGACAGTACTTTTTAAGTAAAACTGCCAAACTTCTGTCACCTACAGAGGACAAAAATTCATTGCTGGGTCTCAGGAAGATATTCTTCAATTTTCACTGATGGTCGACAAACTGGTCAATACCATCCCTATACCTCACCCACAGAAATTTAGAACTAGATTATGCTTGCCTCAAAAAACTATGTGACTATATTAGAAACTGGACTGAAGTAAAGATCTAAGACAATTTATTAATAACCTAAATAAACAAATCAAACACAAAAACAAATTTAAAAATAGTATCTATTGAGGTGGGTATTTTTTATTTTATTTTCTGAGCTATTATTTTCATTTACTGTCAGTAATTTTGGTTGAGATGCCTGATATCATCTATCAGCCATCAGCGGAGCCAAGTTCTGCTGATAACAATAGTTTGTAAAACACATTATCTGCACCAATTAATCCATCTGCTTCTACTTAATATTATAATACAGAGTATTGCTACTTGAGGCTGATTAAAGCATCTGCCATAGCTGATTAAAAGCATGTGAACTGAAGATGGCAGTGTGTAAACCTTAGTTGTCAGTTACTCGTTAGCTGTTTGTTTTATTTGTCTGATATCACCACTCAGAACGTAACAAATGGAGCGACTGTAGGGGAGGTGCTCTTTGGCTGAGTTAACAACATATGGACAAGTGTCTGGCTCTTCAAGGCCTACTTAACAATAGCAAGGTCTGAAGCAATGAGCTGTGATGGGATATCAAGGACAATGTGGGCTGTGTGGTTCAAGTGGGTTACGTGTCTCTCATGTAATTAGCAACACCTGTAAAAAAGAAATCTGAGATAATATGTAAATTTGAGGAACCATGAATAAAATAACTTATTTGTAAGAGGAATAAATTACCATAAGTATCAAGAAACTGTTGGCCCAATGAACTTTTTTTTTTTTCAGCTCATGAATTTACTGATAACCATCTATCTGGAACAGCACACACAGCATAACAGAACTGTTATTACACCAACATGAAAATTAAGGTTTAGTTGCCACCTTAAATACCTCTTAACAACCACATACCCAGAAAACTGGAATGACCTAACATAACCTGCAAGAATAAAGTAAATGCAACATGAAGAACAGAGTAAAAACTAATACACTACAACTTAACTTGTGAATGAAGTTATCTTTGGCATATATTGGAATTTTAAAGCAAAGGGGGCTACAAACCATTTAACACAAAATCATGCTGTGAACAAATATTTATTAAGACTTCAATAATAATAATAAAAATAACTAATTTCTGCAGGCCTTGTTAATTAGAATTCTGACATTATGTATTGTTAAGATGACCTTCACAATGTCTGGCTTACTCATAAACCAAAACCATAATACAGTTCACTTATCACTGTACTGAACAGGCCGTTTCATTCAGAAGACATTCTTTGATCAGGAAAACAAATCACTTGTTACGTTTTATCACTGAAAATACCAGCCTAGCAACAAACATCCAGTCGTCCATACCAGGTCCTTCGATGGCTGTGTGCAGTTCAGTTATATCTTCATCACTAGGATAAATCTTGATTCCCTCAGGTGGGTCTGCTGCTAAAGCTGAAACCTCTTTGTATACCAATCGAAGAACATGAGGGGGCAAATTCTCCACATTGGAGTTCTGAAGAGAGACAGAAAGTTGGTTTGAGGTGGATTAGTAAACACAAGGCCTGTAACAAAGGTTAATAGAGAAGAAAAGCAACAGTACACAGTACAGCAATAACTGGACAGAACAAGATGGCTCAAATCAAATGTAAGTTATGCGATTATCTATTTATTCATTTTTCTGTAATAATGACTTTAATTGACTTTGAAAAACTCATTGAGGAGAATCATGACTGAGGAGAACCGCGACGTACCCTTATAAAACTAGCACAACACCAACTGCAATTCAGTATTCAATAACCTCTTCATTGGCTGAACAATAATTGAATTATGAATCTTTTCAAACTTTAAAATCATTTTTAACTTCGCTCCGGTTTTTACATGACTGATATGGTATTGACTTGTGATAAATGGTACATGCGCATGCTTTGGTAGTGTATATGTATTATGGTACCAAATTACACTTTTCACAGCTTCACAAGATCGTCAGCTTTTGACTTCAATTTAATCAGTGAAGGATTTCAAAAGTAGAACACATCTATGTTCATTCTAAATGTTTTATGCGCTGGTTGTTATTCTACAGACTGAGCAACATATGCATTGTTAAATGCTAGAAATGACTGATATGAGCTGTTTGGATGAACAAAGTTAACGGTGCAAAGTTTCACTATTCGCACAATGCTTTTTCCACTGAGCAGGTCTTATGTGTTTATGTACCTTTCAGCTTAGCGTTCATTTACGTGACTTTAACAAACCCAGGGACGACAGTGAAATATAAAATACGCCGTCGTTGTTCACTGGTTAACTTTTCGGTAGCATTTCATTAAGGTTAGCAAGCCTAGCCTAGCCTAGCCTCAGCCGAGTGACAGAGCTCTTGTGCGGCTTTAACATTATAGATACAAAATTTCTTCTACTCGATTCATTAATTCGGATTACAAATGCTACATTTTGATTAGCAGTTATGGATGTATATTCCAGCAAATAGACATAACCCGAACAAAAATGTTCGACGGCTGGCGACGGCTAACACCGCACGAAGCTAGGCATTAGCGTTAACTCAGGTGCCCGACTTACCATCTTCAGCTACACTTCTGCTAGATCGATGAAGGTCTAGTTGGTATCAGGTAATAGGAGACTTTTCTGTCAATGTCTGGGAAAAAAAAATGTTTGATGAAAACTTAACCGGGTCTTGACTGGCTACTGCTCTTTTCTTCTTTTCGTTGACACAGGAACAAAAATACGATCCTCTGTTTAACCTACTGCAACTGACCAATGGCCGTCTTAGTTGCATATTACGTCATAAAATATACACCAATCATATCACAGTATTATCAGTGCGACATGGTGGTAAGCGTTATCAGCCAAACAGAGATGAAAATATCCGACAAACTGTCCTGCCATAGGTCCGTTTGAAAAACTCACCTTCCTGAATAGAGAGAACAACTTGAAATAAATGAAATAGTTAAAAAAAAAACAATCCTCGAAAAATATAAATATATGATACTTACGTGTAAATATATGATATTTACATTTTAGCATGTAAATAGCAATGTGTGTAGCAAGAGGCTGCACATATAATTATATCTAGTTTGAAATATTTGGTGACTGTATCCACATTAAAACTATGAGTTGTCTTCTAATTCTCACTTTCCTTTCCACATTTCAGGGCCAAGCCATCTGGTCGTCTTTCTAATATTTAAAATTGTAAACTAGTGAAAAAAAATCCACAAGGATTAGCTGGGAATGCATCGTTACAACTGAAAACTGTGCTGTTTTCTAAGGTCATTAAAACTTGACTTTTGATTTGGTTCTCACAGACTAGCATTGCTGCAAACATACAGTATGAGAAATCATTTTTGTAGATTAAACTCCAGCAAGTAGTTCAAATGCGCTAAATCTTAAATATCTAGAGCAGAAAAATGCAACATACACATGAATGCAACAGTAATATGAATACAAAGACATCAAACATAATAGTAAAATAACGATAGGAACTACTTTAAAGCAGCATGACTGACTTTACTGACTGACATACAAGTATTTACTTTTTCGTACAGCATTTTTCAGTGTGGTGCTATTTTTCATTTTTAATCCGTAAGGACCCAGTATGACTTTTGTGGCTGTTCCCAAATGTATTCTTCTATCTATTCCGCCTTTCCTAATTGATTTATCACCATTTATTATAATAGTATGACCCTGAATTTTGTAGTTTTTCCAGTAAAAATTATCTACTTTCCTATGTTTAATTCACTGATCATTTAGATGTTCACAAAAGCTCAGAGTAAATTCAAAGGTTGTTATATAAAAACAGGAAAAATGTAAAAAGTGACTTTTTCAGTAAAATATGTCATTAACTGAACATAAAACAAGTCCATCCACTGTCATTTATCAAACTCCATGGGTTTTACTGGTGAATTAATGTTATAGTAGATGTTTCAACGGTAACTAAGGGGCCTCCGAACATCCAAATGGGTCATATCTGATGATCATGAAAAGATGACAAACTGCATTTTACACCAATTATTTACATATATTGATAGGATTAGTGGATCAACAGTTTAGATCAGTAAATGCTTTTGGTCAACAGTGGATATTTGGGTCTGTATGGGTTGCCTACTTCTATTGACTGAACATGCATAACCTACCTCTGTGGTTTTCCTGATTTATAAACAAGAGAGAAATTGCAGATTTCACCCTTTAAATCATGCCTGCCGTGCAGAATCATTCCACTAGACTGGCCCTAATACACCGTCCTAAGATATTTCCATTGGGTGTTTTTTTTCTGAGCCAAAAATTATGAGAATGCTTTTATTTTTATTATTATTATTATTTTATTTTTTATTTTATTTTATTTTTTTTTTACGTTCAAGTCATCCTTCTTCCAATCATCGTCAATACGCAGGTGCGGCACTAGAGGGCGCTTGAACGTATCGACCTCCGTTATGAGCCTGACGGACCGAGGTTCACACCGTTTGTATACGTAACCGAGCCAATAAGTTGTTTATAGCCTTTATTGTATCATACATTAACTGGAGCGACTTCGACACTAACCGAAGGGGAAGGTTAACTCAGAGGGGTTTTCTGTGCTGCCCCGAGTCCAGTAAATGGGTGTGACAGACGGACAACAACATCACAACAATAACAACGGCTTCGCTTCCGGTTTCTGGATGTAGCTGTCAGTCTCCCGCATCTTTTTTTTTGTACGGGAAATCGCTTTATCAGCAGGTCAGTTGATTCATTTAACTGCTGTCGCTTAAATTTAGTTCGCTTTGTCTTTTTTGTAATTTGACATTAACCACAGGGACAGTAAAATCAGTCTCCCCTCACAGTTTAGCATCTGTCACGGTAAACAGTTTGCTAGCGACTTTGAAGTTGTCGTTAGCCTGCCTGAATTGACTACGAACAGTAACTTGTGTTTGCTCCGTTAGTTAGCTAACCCAATACTTAAGGTTACTAACGGTTTTGTTATTCATGTCACTTTTGTGTGTTTGTGTATCTTCAGCTTTAGTATGAACGAAGGAGAAGTGTTTCATGAGAAGCAGAGGTTGGAGCTGTGCGCAATTCATGCACTTAACAACGTGCTCCAGGAGAGGGTGTTTACCAAGGAGACCGCCGATGACATCTGCAAACGGTACAGTCACATCTTCAGACTCTTTTAACGCATATATGGGTTTTTTCTGTATAAGTAGCTTGTGCTAAATAACTTTTTGCAACAAACAAATGCAGATAATTCCAGAAGCCACACCACTTTAGTTCTGATGAATCTTCCCTTCTATCTACATGTTTTGACCTCATTTAGATCCAGCATTTACTCAGAGCACACGCAGTCTCCCACTGTGGAGAAATAGAGCAAACAGAGTGGATTGTTCTGTAGAAATATTACATTTCAGTCTTGTTGTTTTCCAGGGTGACATTAAATATTTGTTGTCTCACCTAAAATAATAGCAACATGGAAAATATTGTAGTAATTACTTTCACTGCTTATAATACACCAGGTTGGAACTTGAGGGTTTTACAGATTTTTTTTTTATTAGTGCAAAAATACAGCAAACAAAAATGGATCCACAACTGTGTTATATTGTATAAGATTATCCTTCAGGAGAAAAGAATACACGCACTTCCTCACTCAGCAAAAGCAGTTGTATCAAGTGAGGCTATTGTTAAAGATCTTCACTTACAAAATTAACCATGAGCCTGGAGGCAAAGTGAGTCATGATGTTGGTTATTTACCACCTAAAGAATTTTCAGGAGGAATACCCTGTGACTCTTGACTAACATAACTGTTGTCTAAGTTCTAAGGTTTATTTAAAAGAAGGGCAGTTCTGAAATGAATAGACCAATTTTCAATTAATCTCTCTTTCAATCCAAAGGGGTTTCTCCATTTAAAACCTATAATGTTATTATATGGCGGGGTCTGTCCTTCTCTGCAGGCTGGCTCCGCAGTGTGTGGTAAACCCTCATCGCTCAGTGTTAGGCACGGGAAACTATGACGTCAACGTCATCATGGCAGCACTACAGAGCAGAGAACTGGCTGCAGTGTGGTGGGACAAACGCAGGTGGGTGTGCGACATGCTGAGCCCCCTGGGGACAAACGCTGTTCATTTCAGTGTCTTACAAGCTTTATCACACACATCCATTTTCACAAACTCTAGAAAGCATAAAGACGTGTGAAATGAGGACTCATCCCAACACTTGTCACTACAAGGGAAGACAATAGTTTGCAAGTTACTTTGCAGTTTCTACCACTTTTTTCCATAAGTATGTTAACATTTCCAACCTGATTACAAATATATTTATTGGTTTCTTTAACAGAGACATTGTACATTAATTCACCTTGCTGTAAATGCACTTAGAGTTAGCCTATTGACTATTTTTCATCTGCAGTCCAAATAGATACTTATTTAATTTGAGAATTCAGTAACAGATGCTAACAGTAAGTATTGTAGTTAAGCCTGTGCATCAGTAGTTATGCACTGAACATAACACATAGTTTAGAGTATCATCAGAAATAAGCTTTCTTTATCTGTATCTGTCTTTTTTAAACACAGAACAGTACAGAGCCTTTGCATGTCAAAGGTCCATGGTTTCATTCTTAATGTTCCATCACGTGTATCACTTGGGATCGTGTCCCTCCCACTCCGGCGGCGGCACTGGCTTGCAGTTAGGCAAGTCAATGGACAGTACTACAACCTGGACTCTAAACTGAAAAACCCTGTCTGCATTGGGGGAGAGGCAGAACTACGGTAAGAATCTGCTGGATATAGGAAATCTAATTTCTATTGTTTAATGTTCTCTGGACATTCAAGAGTGGCATGTGGTGATTTGGTCTGAATTAGATGAAAACTTGACAACATAGTGTTGTATGGTCCTGATCAACTGTTGTCTGTGTGAGTGAGTCATCCCATATAAGTGGTCACATGAATCTTACATCAGTCTTGTTTGTGTGAGAACACTGCACTCTAGTAATCTGCCTTCTGTCTTTGCCTATATTCTTCTAACCTTGTATCCTGTCATCCTTTTTGTCTCATTGTGTCTCTCAGCACATTTCTCAGTGAACAGCTTTCTCAGGATGTGGCAGAGATGCTCCTGGTTGTCCGGCGAGAGGTTGAGGAGGACGGCTCATGGCTGAACTCAGACGACCTCAAGAAGTGATACCTTGGAAAAGGAAATTCCTTGACATAGCATGGAAGAAACCTCCTCTGGGAAAATGACAAGACTTTCTGGTTTTTTGTTTTAAAAAAAAAAAACAAGTTCATTACAGAAAAAGAAACCTCTTCAGGGAATGCACTAAAATACATTTAATATCTCACAGAGACAGAGGAAACTCCAAAGAGAAGCAGAGATGGGCGGTTACTCTTGAGATGAAGAACTACTTTGATTGTATTAGCAGTAAAACTATGGTTCTGAAATGGCCAGTGTGTTTGCCTGCTTTGCCTGGACCTTTGTTTAACATTTACAAGGTGCATCTAATCTATAACAAAGCTGCAAGTTTGAGGCAAATGTGTTTTAGATTGACAATATTTGACTGAGCTTTGACTGTTTTGTGGTACAAACCTGCAGACATTGTGCATGACAAACCATCTGCAATAACAACAACAGGACAGCTCTGTTAATCATCAACAGAAAAACTGTGGAATTGAAATTGATGTGTATAAAATCACTGGTCCTGATCTGTGTGGCGTGGGTGCCAAATTGTATCATGTGTACATGATGATCATGTCAGGATTTATTACACAGTACCGAAGTGCACCATCTCTTTCCCCATCTTTGTTGTAAACCTTCTATGCACTGCAGAGTCACTGTTTGTCTTTTTGTGTGTTCATACAGGTGCCGATACTACAGCACCCAATGAGGCATTGAAAGACTACACCAATGTCTTTGTATGTTTTAGTTCACTTCAGATCACGTTCTTTTGTAGCATGTTGTTTTCTAATCTTCCATACAGCCTCCATTTTCCTTTATTGTAACTTAATGAAAGACTCTAATTAACTTTGTTTTTTCCATGAGTTTTGATGCTGCTCTCATGAGTTACAAGCTAGGGGTTGTATGGAAGTGAAGTTTAAGTTTCTAAAAGGATGCAATTCAAAGAGGTAAACATGCAAAAACAGTGGTTATGTGACTCTATGTAACCTTTATGTCTGTCGTCTCTTCTATTAAGCTATGCATATCCAAAAGAAAGAGGCACTATCTCTGGTTCACACTAGTGACTGACCTACAGTACACATAAACCTGAGCTCAGAGGTTTATAATATTGAAACTTATTTATATTAAATTTTGACCTTGTGTTTTAAGTAATGTGACTGTTACACTTGTTTGTGTGTCTTGTTTTATTGACTTGCAGATATGATGAACGCCAGCTGAATGTCCGGTTATTGAAGTAATTTTTATTTATATTAGACTCTTGAGTGTAAAAGGATGCCATTCAAAAGGAGCATTGATAATACCATACAAACTCAATTTAAGGGTTAACAAGGTCAGTTGGCAAGGAAAGGGGGTATTCAATGAAATCTCCAACATACCATACCATATATACACAAAACATCTTGGAGAGATCTCAGAAACCCAATGCTATACATAGTTATTATTGCTAGTTACGGTAGGGCTACTGCAGCACCAGTAGCAAGAGTCATATTGCTATGTACCTGCTGTTGTTGCATGGGATTTGTAGTTCTCCACTCTGAAGATGGAGCGTTAGTTGTAGTTCTCCATTCAATAATTAAAACAGGGTCTTGGTAGCCCTCAAGTTTTTTTTTTTCTTTTTAAATCAGAGGTTCATGATTATTCAGATATTATAGACAGTGAGATATACAGAATACCATAAGGTAATACAAGGAAAATACAGAATTGCCACCTATAAAAAGTAAAAAAAAAATTATACCAAGTGAAGGAACTGCATAACCATTCACAGAAAAAAATGTGTATTGTTGCTACGTGCCAGTGCTTTTCTACAACAATATTTATATAAAAACTTGAAAATAAAGTGTTGGTACCGACACATTAAAGAATATAAAACTACAACGTAGTAACGCCAATACCATTCTGACTTGCCTCACCACTGTTCACAGTTTACACAGAGTTTGGACAGACAAGGGGAAAGAATTTAGACCAAGTGAACTTGGTTTACACCTTCGTAGAACCATCCTACCAGCACTAACCCTGTCGGCTAGTTCAACAGTCCATTTACTTCAGACCTGTTTCTTTTAAGTGCTTTTAATAATAGTATTCAGCAGTACTGATGTTATGCACTTTGATTTCACACCTAGCATTCATTTTATTTAGATTAGTTTCTTTTTCATTTGATTAAAGTGTCCATTCATATGAAAACTAAACATTTTTTTTCTATACATTTCCTAACAAAAAAAATAATCAACGTGAATACAAGTTCCTCGAATGGGCAGGGTTGGGGTGTGATTGACTTCCCCCATAACCAGTCAGCATGCTGGGAGAGTACTGTATTTCCACAAAGCACCACAGGAGTCAGCGGAAGACAAGTTGAGATGGTCCCAAAGTTGTGAGAGAAAACATTAAAAAAGAAAGACAAGAAAATATGTTATTCAACTTGTCCGATCAGACCAGATGTCACATGTTTTCTCACTATCTGACCATTATTTATGAACATAATGAGCAGTAATTTTTAACAGTAAAGGTAATATAGTTGCCAATTTTGAGGGGCCTTAAAATTGAAAGCTTTCTTTATCCATTCTTTCCTTAAAAGTAAATGTTTATGTGTAAGTTGATTACTATTACGTTAATTTACCAGCTCTCGACCTCATCTCATGATCTTCCTCAACAGATGGAGTTTGTTGTTGTCATGGAGATAGAATGAGACCGAACGCATAGACATGTAAAAATTGACAACTCCAAACTCCATCTTTTGGGAAAGGCTGTGAAATGCAGCTGGAAGCTCTGTGAAATGCTAATAAGGACACCTGAAAATATTTAGCTATTTATTTTGTCAAATTATTTTTCAGGGGAAAAAAGTAAGATGGCCAGATAGTGATGCTGAAGCAGGAAAGTCTCTCAATTTCTGGTTAGTAAACACAGTGTTAAGGTTCGCCACCACGTTTGTCTGTTTGTTACTGATAAAATCGAGCATGTATCTGTTGTAACAGCAGTGATAAAATGGCACAGTTTGCGGAGGAGAGGATCTGAGGAACTCACAGAGGGGGGTGGGGACTGCCTGTCAGTCAAGGGTAGGCTCTCATAGCCAGGGTTGCCATTGGAGGAAACGTTTGGAGTCCTGTATAGAGATAGAAAGAGACAAGGACAGAAGAGGAATGGAGGATGAAGAGGAGAGGGAAACAGGGGAAAGACACATCAAGAAAGAAAAAGAGAGGAGGGGGGCCGCAGGGTGACGGGAGCCAAGGGCAGGTACAAGGAAAGAGGGACAAAGAGCGGTTAGAAATATACTGTAATGTGAATGAAAAATACAGAGCTGAATAATATAAAACTAGATGGTATTAGTGCCACTACGGCTGAAGCGTAAAGCAGGCGTACAGTTCACTCCTGACTGATGCACTGCAGGATTTATGCAATAATCTGCAATTATATGCATGTAGGACTGGGTGTGACTCACCACTGCCATTGCAGCTGTTATGTTGTTTTTCTAATGAATCTGTTTATATGCATGATAAAGCTCAGAATGCCTTTAAAGCGATCCAGAGCAAATGAGGAGTGGACTGTATCTTTAGTTCTAGCTGAATGTCTAAGCTTTGCCAGTTTAGTCCTCATACGTGTGTTATCACATATAGGAATGATCAAGTCAATTTGCTGGCATAAGAATATAAAGCTAAATAGTCCACAATTAGGTGGATAGTATAAGCCTAGAAGGACTAACTGAACTTGGAAACTGCAGCAAAGGAGAGAAAGGGAAAACATAATTAGATGGAAAAACTGACAGTGAGAATAGGGGAGAACCAAAAAGGAATCAGGAGGTATGATCCAGAGCAATAAGCAGAGCAGATAGAGAGAAGAGAAATAACTGGACGCCACAGTGAGGAGACAGATGAGGGTGATGCAGGAGGGTGTTTGGGAGGGTTACCTATTTCAACCTGAGCCTCACAGCGCCGGAGTTTTTACGAGCGTAGCCTCGTCAATGACACAAAGATCTGTGAAATGACCGAGCGGCCTATATCGTCTGTCCTGAAACGCTTGACAGACGAATAGACAGACACACAGACAGACAGACAGACCTCTGGAGTTGTGTCTGTTTCTCTGCCTACACTGTAGTCCATAATGACCTGTCTGTGTGTCTGTCTGCAATGCATGTGCTTAACCTGACAGCTCTGATCTACTGAAATAACCCTACATGTCCTCAAAAAACAAGTGTGTAAACCTAGCTGACTATGCTGCAGTGCGACTACCATGTTCTACCTAACTTTAATGATAGGTCTGTGTTATATCAAACATCTGTTATGTTTTCCATCAATATACAATAGTATGCCTCTGTGTTGGGTGGAAAGAACATGTATCTGCACAAATGATCTAAAATTGCTAAAGAAGATGCTGTGTGAATAAACTGTGTTGTCATTTCTACATCCTTCATAAAAGCTATGAACTGAGGGACATCAGTGTTAAAGTTGCCCATAAGTACAGATCCAGGATCAGAAACCCTACTCTGATGCCAAAACTGCATCCATGGGCAACGTCTTTTGTTTACAACATCTAGGATGCTCTGTCTGTCTGTCTGTCTGCGTGTCTGTGTGTCTGTGTTACTCACGGGAGGGGCGGCGCGCTAGAAAATGGGGGTGTCCACCCAGCCCCCGGGTAATTATAGAAGGGGGCCATGGCCCCTCGCTGAGACCCCGAGGACGTCTGTCTACGTGCCTGATGGGAGGTGAAGGGGTCCTCACTCTCGCTGTCCGAGTCTTCATATTCTTCTGATTCACTGTAAAAGAGGGAGGGAATGTGTTAGTTGAGCAACCAGAAGCCTGGGTCTTTACAGCCTGGCTTCACTGATGCACTAAATAAACAAGCATTAATCATAAACTGCTTAAGCTGGCTTTTAGCCAGCAACATGTGATGAAAGCTCACGTGTTTTTCTTCATATTCACCCTCAGAAACTATAAAAAATATGTGTTACTGCTATCAGTGCATGTGCCAGTTTTCTTGTGAAATTAAAGTTTGAACATTGTATGGGAACAGATACATGATACTTCACACATAAATATCATATCAAGTTTTCAGATGAAGCAGTAATTCAAAATGGATAGGTTTTTAAGTCTATTTAGATTAAGTTTTCAATTTTGGGACACAATAAAATCCATGAAATGTCACAACTATTGGCTAATTAAAAACTCTTTTCACATGTATTTTGAATGACAGTGTGTAGATAAATTCTAGTAACAGAGGTCGAGTTTGAAGAATGTAAATGATACACTTTATTGATAGTCTGCATTTTATTCTCGTCAGCATACATTTAGCCCAAATGGCATTCAAAGTCCTTCTCTCACCTAGGGAAGCTCCTCCAGGCACCTGGCAGAGAGCAGAGGATGGCAGTGAAGGCCAAAGCAGAGAGGAAAGAGTAGAGGGACAGGTAGAGCAGTCCCTCCATCCCATCATAGCACAGACCCTTCAGCGAGTCAATGTAGTCCTAACACAGAACAGACCACCTATTAGACTAATAATAATAATAATAATAATAATAA
>JAPTMW010215570.1:0-14264 GCA_029822955.1 Ostorhinchus angustatus
TCTCCAAAAATCACGGGGAGTGACTGTGACAGGAGGAAGGGGACAGAAAGAGAGAGAGAGAGGAGAGAGAGAGAGGAGGAGGAGGAGGAATAGAAGAAGTCCTCGTAGGATTTTATCACACTTCTTTGAGGACCGCAGGGACCCGAACGGACCACTACCCAATAACTAGACTGGACTGATACTGATCAATATCGGTGATCGACAGCGGAGGCAGATCTGTGGTGCAGACTCCTGAAGGAGCATGCGGCTCGGTTTACTTTTCAGGTAAAACTAGGACTCAAAGTGCTCCAACCTGCTGCTTCTGCTCTGTCTGTACACAACACCGCATGTGGGCTTTGCATCCTCCTCTGAGCGCGCTCAATGTTTATGCCGAACGTGGGCGACTGTGGAAAAAAGTTTGGTTTTGTGGCGAACTTTTGGGGTTTTTACGCACGACGCCGTCTCTGGTTGCGCACTGGGCGCTGCGCCGTGGAGGATATATGATAGGAATTTACCCGAAGGCATCCGTGTTTATTTAGGTTAGAGTTTTCTCCTTCTCCTCAGGGCGGATTTTTGTGAGTTCCCCCCTCTCTCCTTTCTCTATCCCTCTCTATTTCCCTGTCCCCGCGGCTCTAAGTTTATTCTACAATGTGCCACTGTAGCGGCTGGGGAAACGTGGACCCGGGTAGGGGGTCGTTACTTCGGCCTGAGCAGCTCTGTTGTGTCGGACTGTGCGGGACCTTTGTCTGTGGTTTTCGGGGTAATTGTGTAGTCTGGTGTGGGGAGGCTTCCAGAGACCACGGCGGTGCACCACACTGGGAAAAAGGGACCAATTACTCTGGCTGCATGTGGCTTGTGGACTGTGATTGTGGTGATGGGTTTGGTTCTAGTGGTGAGCGGTGAAATGTCCATCTTTGCAAGTCGTTTAGTGTCATGTTCGAGCTGTTTTCTTGGCGGATGCGAGAGATGATTTTCCACTTGTTCTCAATCCACTTGTCTTAGTGATCCACCGCAAGAAAAGCCAAGTGAAACTCTTTAAATGAGCTTGGTCTTTTGTTAAACAAGTGTAGTAAACTCATAGGTTTTGACCTTCTCAAGTAAAAATAAAGTTGAAATCACTTTCTCAGATGGACAGCTTTTAATCTGGTCAGTCTGAGGTGGGTCAACATACATTTTTAAGTACTTCACCTCAAATTTAAGCACACTGACCCATAATTAAAGAGGGCACACAACACCACCTCAAACCAGAAACCACATCAGACACAACATCAAACCTCAAATAAAAAGCACCTACATTACAGGATGATTTTGGAAGTTGTGACTGATTTTGCCCGAGTGTGTCCATATGTGTTTGTGTGTGTTATAACCACATCCTCAGGGTGTGTACAGTCTCAGAGTGAAGCATGCAGAGGGAAAACATGCTCGCTGTTTAAACCCATTAGTTTGTTAGCGCCTCCCAGGCTTTTCCCAGATTGATTGAGATGCTTGGCTGTGAACCTTGAAGGGAAAAAGAGGCTGTTGTTAACCCTCCCCGAGCCCACACACCACCTGTAGAGGGAAAGAAAGTGGCATAATTGGTTGCTAAAGTACAGTTAGGTCACTGGAACATTTGATAGGGTGTTCACTCAACACTTTTTTTTCCCTTTTTCATAAGATTTACATTTGAGAAAAGGTCAAAGAAAAATACAAGTCTGTTTGAAAACATACAGCATATACCAGTTTCATTTTAGGTCATGGAAAAGACCCATAAAAGACCTTATTCAACCTTATATATATTTTGCATTTGTGCCACTCCCTTCATGGTTGTTCCTTCTTTCTTCCAGGCTCTATGTGCTGTGGGGCTGTGTGGTGGTCACGACCTCCGTGACCAAAGCTGCCAAGAAGAAGGTGAGTCATTAGCTCATCATGAGTGAGATTCATGGAGACAACAGCTTCTCTATAGAGGGGTGAAAGGTGGCGGTGATTAAAGGGACCCACAGCTGGAGATCACACAAGTCAATTCCAGTCCTGTTATGTAGGTTCAAAAAAGAAAGACATGCAAATCAGTCTGTTATCAGGGTTTCAGAAGTGCGTTGGCTGAGGCCGTGTCGTGGCCAGGTGTGGTGGTACAGTGTGGCAGGAGTTTAACCAGTAGCTGCAGGGGTCAGCGGCGGCTGCTGCAGGGTCACTGCACGGAGCTCATTAATGGTCCCAGTTATGTGGCAGCTGTGTGTTTGATGTCAGTCATTATGACAGACCACACCTCCCCCCCAGACACACAGTCATTAGAGAGCAACCCCCCACCCCCTCCATTTCTCTCACCCCTTTCTCCTTCCTCTTCTCCCACCTTCTCCGGTCATTTTACCCCAGACTGAGACAGGAACTCCTTTAATCTGGACAATACTGTACCAGAGCTGGACAGTATATGGAATGGACTTGATGCATCATGACTTGTTCTTTGTGGGATGAAGTAAATGACTATTGTGAATGTTAAGCCAGTGGATGAGGCTTGATGCGCATTAGACAACTAATGAAGATTATTTTACAGAGCATTGCATCATGGGTGATACCCTGCAGGGCTATTAAGTGTGCTCACAACCATTTAAAGTGATTCTTTGGAGTCTGTCAGCACTGAATGTGTTGTCTGAAGTCACTGTAACCTGCAGAACTTTGTGTACTATACTTTGCTCACACTGTTAAGTCAGTGTTTTACTAACATGTTCTGCAACTTTGGCTAAGAATTGAACATTTAACCTACTTCACCTATGTAAAGCATCAAAAAATATGTTGCATATGGCCATTGAGGAAAAATATATCTTGTTTTTTCATCCGCATTTTTATCACCCTATGCTGTCACTTACTGCTGTTATCTCTCGAAACATAAACAGTGTAAACATGTGTTTGCTTGCACCTTCATGCCCGTTTACACTCTGACCAATAGGCCGGAGAGAAGTTGAGCACAGATTTATGTTTGGAGTCTCTCTGAATGGAAACTTTTGTTCTGCTCTCATGTTTGCTGGTCTGCCAACCAGGCCAGCACTTCAGTTATGAAATGAGAGGAGAAACATTTATCTACAACCGCAGGGGAAGGCATCAAAGCCCAACCTGGCACCCACAACACATACACAAACAGAAATGCACGAGCTAGAGTTGAATCAGTCCACATCTTGTCATTTTTGCTGCATGTCTATATGACACCAGCTCCGATGAGTTGATCCATCTGCTCATAAGATGTTGGCAGGTGACTGAGTCTGTTCTAAGCCCGAGAGAACTGTGAAGAGTTCAGGATTTATATTTTGGCCACAAAGGAAGGAAACTCACGAGACTATAGCTCATCAGTGGACTCAGTTACTGTGAAGAAATAAGCCTTTCCAGAGATTTTAGATTTTGCAATGGCAACATTTCTGCAAAGTGAAGTCCTTTTTTAAAAAAAAATGTTTTGCCAAGCATGCAGTTTTTATAGCTTTTGCAGCAGATTTAGTGCTAACAGCTGATAACTGCATATCTAAGTACTTTTAACTAACTTGACAAGGAAGATCATATTTTAGTCAGTTTCATTGTGACTTCAGTATCCATTTTTTGATAAAAAAAAAAAAAACAAGAACTCTTTCACATTTTTCCTTCAGAGAGATAAAATATGCATGTAACTACTAGTCATTTTCAAATATATGACAATGTACTTATTTTCCACTTGATTTCCACTTGATTTTTGTTATCCCCAATCTATTTTTTTATTCCACCCCACTCTTTACATTAGAAAAGGTTTCGTTTTTATGGTGAATTCCCACCACTAATACATGGACAAACCAAACAAAAATAAGAATTTAAAAAAAGAAATGCAACTTCAAGATTAAAATCAAATCAATCCATATAAATGTTCATTCACCGTAACCTTTGACTTTCATTGTGCATAATTTGAATTTGAATTTTTATGACGTCAGAAACAATTAAAGCCAATCATGGGGTAGTATGAAACTTTTATAAGTGTAGTGTAAAAACCTGAAGCCATCAATGCACAGATATTGAAAGTGGACTTTTAGGGAAGCAGAAAATACCTAATTAGGGATGCACTGATATATCGGGTAGGCATTGGTATTGGCTGATATTTGCTATTGGCCAGTATCCATTTTGTTCAGAAATTCAAAATTTTGCAGCAACAATAGAGGAAAATAGGATTTAAAACACATTTATACCAAGGTCATTTAACTTTTTACTATGTCTTGTAAAATGAGTGAAAGTCTGGTTTTGGTATATGTTTTCATATCCTGTACTGAGTAAAAGAAAAATAAAATACACATTTCTGAAACACTCAAGTATTGAGAGATTATGATGATAGTGATGTTTACTCTGATCCTGCTAAATTCTGTGAGTCTCTGAATGGAAACATCATCATACGTGTGTATCTGTCTCTCTGTGTTTGTGTGTGATAGGTGGCAGGTCGTAGGTCCAGACAGGTGTTTGAGGCGGAGCCTGTGGAGGGGGTGTGGTCTGTCTGGGCGGAGTGGTCAGGCTGCTCTCAGACCTGCGGTGTGGGCGTGTCTCACAGGAGCAGGAAGTGTTTACCTCCTCCGCCTCCACAAGCCCCTCCCATCACCCTCTCTTCACCGAACTGGGCAGGGTACGGCATCAGAGGTCCCGTCATCCCACCTATCCGGCCTTTCTACCCTCCTCGTCACCCTGGGCAACATACACCCTATCACTCTTCACCATTTTCCTCCAATCAAAACCCAGGATTGTCTCTGTACAGGAATACTCCGACTGGAGGAGGAGGGGCCTCTGTACCAGGACAGACCAATCCAGCTGCTCCTTTTTATCCGCCAGAATTCCCCCCAGCCAATCAGGACCGTGCATCTGTTTATCGATCTCCCTATCAAGCTCCTTCTCATGGCTACAACAACCAGCCAGGGCGGATCATCAGGAGACCACCCAGTGCAGGCGCAGTCAGACCTGGAGGGGGTGGGACCAGGCGGTCCATCTCCACCAATCGTGAGGGAGCGCCTACAAGGAGGTGAGTCGAACCTCTTACACCTATTAAATCCTGGTATTTGATCCAACACTATGTTGATCATAGCTGTATTAGAAGAACTGGATACAACTTGTGGTACAATTAAATAGCCCAGAAAACATTATAGCCATTGACCATAACAATAAAAAACAAAAACTGAATATTTACAATTACACACAGGTTTGATATTTAATACATGGAGATTGTTAAATTGTTTAACCTCCTGACCACCCAGAAAATGTATCGAATCTGTGAAGGCATGGGCATGAAGTGGTCACATCTTTGAGTTCAGCATCTAATTTTAGTAATGCATACATGATATTTGCTGATAAACATCATTGCATAAGTTACAATACAGAAATAATGGCTATCTTCAACCAGCTAGCTTGCTCAAATAATTGCATGTTTTTCAAATTCTTTATTTGGCAAATGCAGAATGTGATTTAATAAGAACAAAAACTTGACAGTGAGGAAAGTGTTACATTTACTTTGCTAAGCATAATGAGATAATGTTTTCCATGAATTTGACCCTAGGATACAGGAAGTGAGTAATGAGTGTGATTTGTTACAAGCTAAATAGGAGAAGTTAAGGGTTAGCGAATGTAGCAAAAGGAACTGATACAGGATGTGAACGGATCATCAGCCAGGCCGATTATTAGAGCTGATATTTGGCATTTATTGTGTAGAATATTTTTGTATTATTTGGTGGCTTATTATTAATAATACACCCAGTTCAGTGTAAAAAATGACTCCATAACCACATTAAAGATATTACAAGTTTTGTGTTGCAGTTTTTCTAATTCATAATGGTTTAAAGTATTGGTTATTTTCCTCAAAATAACACTATATGTACATAGTTAAAACTGAATTTTCAGTGTTAACGTGGTTTTGCGTTCAAGAAGGCTTGTTAAATAGTTTAACATTGTAAATGTGTTATTGTGAGTTATCTTTCTCTGTTCTTTTGGGATCAGTTGCATTTGCAGTTATTGCATTATTATTTCTGCTTTTTATCACATAAACAGACCCTGTTTTTCAGGCTCCCATGTCAGTTTTAATTATGTTGGACAGGCAACATGAGCTCTGTCTAAAATGCCTTGTCTGTACTTCTGTCATTGCCTCAGGCTGTTTTTGTAACAAACTTTGTCTCTTCATCCTTCCTGTCCCGCTGTCTGGTCTTTGTCTTCTTCGGTTGGACTCTAAGGTCTACCATCCGTCCAGGACAGTTCGGATACGGAAAAGTCCCGTTCTCTTTGCCTCTGCACCGTCCTAACAGACAGGCTCGTCATACAGCGAATAGTACGGACGCCGCAGACGCCTCGCAGCCTCCAGAGCTAACTGCCAACGAAGAGCATACGGAGAACAGCAGGAAGGAGGAAGAGGAGACGGAGGCGGAGCAGGAGGGCACAGAGACACCTGCTGCCGAGGAGACGCCAACTACAACCACCACCACAAGCAAACCCCACCGCCCCCTGAACAGACCATCACACACTGGTACACATGTGAGGGGGAGGGTCTCACCCCCCTACTCCTTCTCACGCTCCTCATCTCCGGCTGTCGTCTCCGGCCGCCGACAGTTTAACTGGCAGTCCGTCACCGCACCCCCTCCTCCGGTCCCACCTCTGTCACGCCCAAGCTCACCTGACATCTCATCTCCGTATTCGTCTCCACTGCACCGCTCCAGCCCTCTGCACCGAGACAGAGACCGCCACCCGGCCTTCAGCCCCCAAGCCCCGGCTGCCGGAAACATCTACCCACTGCAGCATCACAACATCCCATATGTGGGAGTAGATGCAGGCCAGGAGGGAGGGAGAAACGCACCGCAGAACTACAGATGCTCTGGGCCAGAGAAGGAATACCGCCGGTGTTTTTCACAGGTGAGATCCAGAAGTTGTGTCTAAATCTTCACTGATGATATTGAGATGAAAAAGAAATATTCCACTTTATGTAAATTTCAGTTTTATTCCATCATGTCTGTATCTCTCCTGCAAATATGACAGAATAACACAAATATGGAAATTCCAATTATCTGCATCACTTTTTATCAGATCCAATACACAGCAGTTTTTATGATTTTATAAGATTTTTTTTCCAATTCCAGTGTATCCAATGGATCGCAAAAATGAAAATCCCAGTCTGTTGTTTACTTGTTTACGTCCTGATAACAGCCTGTATATTGATTTGTACATTGTGGACTCAAGTCTCAAGTCCTTATAGTCACACCAGAGTGTCACAGTTCCTCTATTCTGATTCTCACCAGCAGCAACTGTGTCCGATACTGGATCCCATTAGCTTAGAAATGGAGTTTACCAATGTCAACAAGTAACCAACTGCACCACAAGCTTAATTTAAACACATGAGCATATGTTAATGTTAAATATTGCACCTTTACCTTTTATTTTATTTACTTTATAAACTTTTGGAGGCTATGTTGTTTATTTATCTATTACACATGTCAGTAAACTTAAAAGAAATGCCGCTCCAATGCACATGTTTTTGCTAATGTAATTTTCAACCATGTTGTGTTAGATTTGGTGTCTTTTGCATATATGATTTCTAAATATCAGTTATCAGTTGTCTACTTGATCGCTAATAATCTTCAGTGGCCTTAAAAAAGCCATATTGGTCGTCCTCCTAAAGTCATGGTTGATTTATATATGGGACATGTGTTTAGCGAGCAGATAGGCAGCTGTAAACTGAGAAGCTGAATGTCAGTGGTGTGTATTTGATAGGTAGATCATTTTAGAGCTCTGACACTAACTGGTTGTCTGTGAGCGCTCAGATGGAAACTTCCTGAAAGTGCCACCGCTTCTCTAGGGCGTGTGTATATTCTGGGCCGTGTCCAGAGTACACACCTCTGTTGTGTGGCTTCACACGTAATTATGTGCTCCATGTATTCTGGCGCAGACCTGCAGCGATGATTGGGGTTGCAACCTGCCTCATAGCTTTCTGTGTTGCCAGTGCGAGCATTAGTCGTAAAGTCAGTGCACATGCTGCCAAGACAAGCAGCCGGAGACAGGCCAGTCATGTCAGATGGGCCAACTCACCCTCATCGCACAGGTGAGAAACTGAGGGCGACCTCGCAGTAACTCAGGTTTCACTGAGACAGGAATGCCACGCTTGATTTCACTCAGTTAAATGCAAGATTTGTGTGTGTAAGTAAGATACTGAGACAGTATACATGTTTTTCTAGTTACAAAGTGAGCTATTGTGTTCATGTCTGTTATAAATCTCTAGGTATGGTGGCATATTTTAATACACATGTGCCACAATCTTCATTACTGATCACACTATTAGGCTGTACCTGTCCTGCAGAACATGTGCTACCCTTTGTCTTATCAGCAAAAAAAATAAATAAATATCAGCAGCACTTGCAAACTTGCACATTTTCCACCTGATGCAAAGGCTGCTTTAAATTAACAGCAGACCCTCGCACAATCTTCACTATCTTTGCTGTGTTTCTGACGCAAATCAATCAACAGTCCAACATATGGAAAGTTACACATTTCAGCTTGAAGCTTGTCCTGTTTTAACCTCAGGAATCAAATATCTACCATAAATTGCAACAAGTTTTGTTTGATACGATTTGTTGGGATTACAGTATGGACAAACTGGTTATAAACAATTTCACATTATAGCCTTGAGGTTGACAGAGTTAGAAAAAAGTTCCAAAATGGAATGGTAAATGGTTTTATTCCCACTTGGGTTTTGTCAAAATCGATTCAACATGTGTGAAATGGCACATAATGTGTGTGGAAACAGGAAAATTAAATAAACAGTAGGAAATTCGATTCATAGTCCCAACAAAATTTCATCATGGAGATAAAAATACATGGCATGTGGCTGAGTCCAGCAGACCACTTGTAGTGGTCTTGTCTTAAGTGAGGGCACTGAGGGAGATGATAAGATTGGCTTTAACACACACCTACACACTTAATGCATTTTCCCTCTCTTTCTTAACTTATCCGACTGGCTCTCGTTAGGTGGAAGTAGACACTTTTGGGCCCTTGACTTTTTCCCTCTTTAGATAATTTGGCAGAGCCGCTCCCTCTCTTGTTCTCTTTCATCCCCCTCTCTTTCTCTTTCTGTCTCGCTGTGATAGCCCCCATGTTAAAACAGATTTAGTAGCTGGCAGGATACTTGCCCTCTGTGTGCCAGCAGCACTAATAGCAGTCCTGTGATGCCTGAGCCTGAGTCATTGGGTTACATATTTACCCAACATTAGCCTGTGCAATCGTCCTGTTTGTTCCTGCACACAATTGTTGGTCCACATTAAAGGTTCATATTTTTATATGTGTTGTCATCCCTTTAAATATAGGTTGAGATACTGATGAATGCAGGAGTTTGCCTGGGCTTGTTTGCACTGTATATGAGTGAGATTGAGGAGTGAGGCAGACTGAGTGTGACACATCCTATTATCTATTAGGTGTGTTTGTCATAACACAGGGCGCCTGAGGCCCATCACAAGTGTGACGAACTGTGTGTATGTGTGTTTTTGCTGTTGCATAGAAGCAAGTGGGGAACCAAGAGAGGGACAGAGGAAATGAGAAGGGCAAAAGGGGAAGAGTGTGTGCTCGTATGATGTGTGTGTTAGGTGTTAGAGTGAGGTTATAAGGGGAGGGCGGGAGAGGAAGTGACGTGGTTAAGTAGTAGTGAAAGAGAGTACTGTTTTTAGAAAATCTGCACACAGTAGTGGGAGGGCAAGAGGGGAAGAAAGGTAGGGAGGGAGCAGGGCAATGAAGAAATGGAGATGAATGCAGGGGGGGAAGAAGTGTTTTGAAGTGCATGAAACCGGGAATAAAATGGCAGCCAGGGGTGGAAAAAGCAGCGGAGGATGGAGAGGGATGGAGAGAAAAAGAGTCTGCAGGAAGACAAGAGGAAGTTTGTGTCAGAGGAAGAGAGGGATTCACGGAAAATGGTGTGTTTGTATGAGCAAGTGCAGAGTGTAACAAGAGGAGAAGTTATTCTGTCAGGGGGAGAGGGGAGGAAAAAGGTGGAATTTGAGAAGAGGCTGCCCGAGACACAAACTTGAAGTAGACTTTTCACAGAAATATACAATCCACTTATTGTCCTTTCCTTTCTCATGTCTTTCAGCCCAAAGTTTTGTCATTCTTTAAGTATTTTCTGTCTGCTTTTGAGAGCCAATGTTGACTGAGATTACCAACAGTGTGGTTAGACTAGAGACATGTGGATTTAAGATGCATGCAGGTAATAGTTCACTTCATGGCCTGAAGAGATGCACACACTGGCAGACGAGCAAAAAAACCCAAAATCCTTTTGTTTTGCAGACACAACATATCATTGATCTCACTCCTCGTACCTGAAACCTGAGCAGTTTGTGTCGTAATCTTCCAGACACTCAAATGTGGCTTTAGGCTGCTGCGGCGAGAGTCAGATGATCTAATCGCACTCTGTCATTACACAGGAAATATATTATTATGACTATCAGCGCAGAGCCACACTCCTCACTAATGACTGTGTATGGACCGCTTTCTGTTACTGCCACGCTTACTGTTGTTCTCGTGAAGTGACAAACAGGCCCAGATGTGCCGAGCCGTGGCGCACACATGTACAAACACTCAGCCACATGGACTCATTCAGACTGATCGGTACTTTGTTTGTTTTACTACTTTAACAAGTTCGCATACCTGCTTCTGTACAAAAACCAGGTACCTGAGCTTGTTAAAGTCTGTTTAGGCCAGCTTCTGTGTGCCATGAGCTCCTTTCAGACCTGTCTTTCATGTTTTTATCCTCCACTGCCTTTTTATGCTTTTGCACACGTTATACACAAGGACATTTGTGAATATTTTGTGTTTATTTAGTCCCTTTAATTGTGTTTTTATGTGGGTTCAGGCGAGGATAAGCAGTGACAGTGACTATGTGCATATAAACATTAGAATGATTATAAAACCATGAGTACAATTTATTGTGTAATAATACAAACAATCTAAGTGGTCCCTAAAACAACCAGTGGTTGAAGTAAAATTACATAGCACAATATATAGAAGCAAGTACTGAAGTAAAAGTACTGGTTTGGTCCTTCTAGGTGATATATTACTATATAGACTTCAATGGATCATTAATACTGAAGCATCAGTATTGTGTTATCATTTTACTATTGGTTTATATTGAGATTCATATGCACAGAAAACCAGATAAATCCGGCTGCTGATGAATAGGAACTGAGGAAAGATAAAACAAAACAAAACAAAACAAAGGTCTGATACACAAATCTGTTTTTTGTTTTTTTTTTTCCTTTTATCCAATCTTTTTTGGTGACATATTGGATGAGTTAGATGTTTATTGAATTAAAACCATGTGAGACCTTTAAACAGAAAACTCACTATTTCACAGAACAACTTAGAATATCTGAAATGTGACTGAAGAGTGCTTTTTGTTAGACAGAAGAAGCTAGAAAGTAGGAAACAACTGAATTAATCTTCAATAATGTGATACATTTTAAAAGCTTGCAAGCTGTAAAATCTTCCTCTTAAAATTAACGGGTAAAGCTGCCCATGAAATATAATTCAGTGGAAACAGTCCAGTAAGTACAAATGCTTGAAATTATACTGAAGTACTGTACTTGAGTAAAAGTACATTCAGTAAAAGTTATTTCCCACCACAAAAACAACACAAGCACACATTGGAAACACTGACTAAATCAATCACAATTCCCCTCAAAGCATGCACAGATAGAAGAGCTCACTGTTTCTGCAGCAGAGTCAAGAGTTTACCGAGTCAAAACAATTCTGTTGCAACTTTAGATCGAAATCTGAGATCAACTTGTTAATGACACAAGACAGAAGAAACAGAAGACAGCACATTAAAGCAATTTAATGTGTGGTTCAACCCAGACTGAACAAGTGCTGAAAATGAAGAGCAAAGCTGTTCTCGCATACAGCCATGTGTTACTGTGAAAAGAAGTGTTAAATCAAGAATTATAACTGTGCATAAAAACACTTTGGTTTGTAGAAATATCATGTGGGTTTGCAAAGGACTCACATGGAAAGTGGAACATGGTACGTCTGTCATTTTCAATCCCTCGGAGCAAATCTCTGGTTTCATTTATTGATCTCATGGTTATGGTGTTTATTGGGAGTTCTTTTCTTTTTTCCTTCTTCGTTCATATTCAGATTGTTTTCGGGCTCTGTCTCAGTGTCTTGCCGTTGGCTTTGCGCTGCCTTAGGCCTTTTCTCTCTGGTCTTTTATTGATGGATGAGCGCTGTTTCCTCTGGAGCACTCCTGACTTCCCATCAGGGTCAAGGCTATGGCCTGTTGGTGCCCTGCAAAGCGTCGACACACGGCCTCAGTCACAAGATTCGCCTAAAGAATGTTAATTACTGAGGACAAACACTTACATGAACATACACATACACACACACACACAGACTAATGCTCACATATTAATCTATGTCATGGATTGTGTGCATGCATACAGTGATTAGCCCTACTGACTTGGGCGTATTGATTTATGGCTGCAGGTCAGTTGTTTTGTCCGTGTGAAGTCACAGTAGTGTTTGAGGAATGACTGGCCGGCCTTAATGTGTGCGTGGTATTGAGCTTATATGACCAGCTGTGCAGGAACAGACTTGTATGTGGAATGATTGAGCATAAAGGATGATGATGATGACGTGTCACCTGGACTTCTCCTATGGAAACACACACTTGGTGAAAGGTTCCTGCTTTCCACATATCTGGTCCTCCTCCAAACTCATTAGTCTTGTGGGCGTTTGTGTTTCACGTTAGGACGTTATGTGTGATCAGGACCTTGACGTGTGTGTTTTAGTGTGTGTGGCACTTTTTTATGTGTGCACAACAAAGCCTTAAGCCCACAGGTATTAACCCCCTCTGTACTTCTCATGATCTTCTCCCAGACCTTTTCTCCACTCCCTCCTCCCTGGTAGTAAAACACATCTATAACTTTCACAGCTCCTGTACAAAAACACTGCCTCACTCTTTCATCAGCTGGATTCTCTTTCCTTTCTCCTGCTCTCCACCGCCATCCGTCTTTAACTCTCTCTTCCTGTCACTTTGCTGCTCAGTGACCGAACACTTTTCCATCTTTCAGCTCATCCTTCTGCTCTGTTTACTGACTGATCAACAGATTCCCTGAGGGGTCTTTTGATAGCACTTAATGAGAGACGACAGAAGGCAGGTTCACAGTCAAACAAACTGGGGCCTATTTTTATTCTTTAGAGTTTTGTCCATTGTTCCTCATTTTCACCTGCACAACTAAAGTAGTTTTAAAACCTGGTTAAACTCTATATAACACATCACCAAGATCAAATGGAACTGGCAGATTTTTTCAGTTTTGGTCATGGATTCACTGTTTTTTTATGTGTTAAACATAATTATTTAACATAATGACTCATGTGCATTTATAATAATCCAAAATAATCCAAACTGAAATGAACAGAATTATTACAAGTATGCTTAAATTCTTAAAACCATTTATATAAAAGCAACTTCATGAGAACCTTTAATTGACACATTTTAATAGATAAATAAATATAATATGATAATACAATATATAATGCACAGAAATGAGCTGCAAACTTATTTCCCTTATCTCCTACTCTTTACAAGTTGCACATCCTCAAATGGAAATACAATTTTTACATTTTTCACAACTACTTTCCTTTTTGTTTATATACTAAAGTTGCAATATGACAAAATCTGCCAAAAAAAAAAAAGCACATAAACAGCATTTCTTTCCTAAACACTGACTCGATATAATGAAGAATGCTACAAGATTCTAAAGTGATGGTCAAATCTCACAGTTAGATGCCATGTTATTACAACTATAAATCATCCATTTTATATCTGCAAACTCTGAAAAGACCTGTGTTCAACCATATTGACCAAAATCTAAACGTCTAATAAATTCTGCCTCCTGAAGCTTCAATGTTGCTTCACAGTAGCATGCAACTGTCACATGTCTGTGAAGGGTCTGCGATGTGTTCAAGTCACTTTAGTTTGGATTATGTGGAAACTCTGCAGAGGTTTCTGCAGACATTGATGCGATCAGCTGACTGGTCATGTTTTGTCTCTGATCTCAGTAATTACATCAGTATCACACAAACAGGCCGCATCCACATGAATATAACAACACAACTACAAAATATAACAACTATTTACTTCAGAGTGCATTTTTATTGATATTTTCCCCCAAAAAACAAGTGAAAAACTGCAAACCTATTGCTAAACAAGTAAATAAAAGACCTAATTAGAAGGACTAAATACAATGCATGTAACGCTTCTTACATCAGTTAATAAAATGAACCACAGCCTGGAACGTTTTAAT
>JAPTMW010215602.1:0-14261 GCA_029822955.1 Ostorhinchus angustatus
TGTTTGCCGTTGTGTATTGAACCGAACAGGGCGTATTGAACGGTTCAATAAAATATTGAATATCGTTGCATCCCTAATATATACAGACACATATATATGTATATATATGTATATATATATGTGTGTGTGTATATATATGCGTGTGTGTGTGTGTGTATATATATATATATATATATATATATATAAGGTCATCTCAACTTTGAATATCATTTTGGGGATGGGCCTACGTATATGTGGCTGAGGATGGCAAGGGAATTCATCCGTGTAATCTTTGACTTTATTAGCATATTAATTACCATAACGTAATTGCTTGCTGAAACCCAGAGTTGATAAATCACTGGGTAGCATATTTTTTTTTTTAAATGTTCTGCTGACTGTCTCTGATTAGCCTCCAAAAGCAGCACAAACATCAATAATGAAGGGACCCAGTGACATGTGCTGCTCTGGCTCTGCATTTCTGTGTTTGAAGTTTAGGAGCACAGCCAGATCCCACATCAGATGACAGCTACTTTCTGCCTCAGTCTGACTGCATTGCTATCAAACACCAAACACAGTTCCACAATAGCTTCATATGGATGTTACCTTAAACGTGAATTTTCCATAACTTAGAACTACAGCTAGTCTCACCTAATGAGACCCATGTCCACACTTTTGATTGCACTGTAGCAATGGTGGTGGTAGGCCTGATACTGTCCTACTACAATAGAAAGACTAGCCTTTGTCAAAAATTGCCAGTTTCAGCATGTTGTTGAAGCTTAAAAGTTGTTGTTAGTTTTTTGGGTTTTTTTTTTCCAGTGGTGAGATTTTTGATCCTGTTAATGAATCATTATTCACAGACATGGTGTTCATCAATTTAAAATATAATTTTACAGATGTCCACAACCTATCTCTACTTCAAATTCAAATATGGTAATTTAACCTCATAATTCTGAGGTGCCCTGGAGGTGAACTGAACACCATCAATGTCCTGACGATGAGAAAAAAAAAACTCCCCTCTCTTTGTAGCATCCCTGTTGCATTCTGATGTTTATTTAGATCTATTATAAAAGCTGTAATTGGGATGTCACTGCTGATCATGTTTCAGAGGTGAAGAAAAGACTGTCTATTTCACAGCAAAGTGTCAGTGAACACACAGCAGGCGACAGAGTTGAGAGAGGAAACAAGAATAGGATTGTGTATTCATCCCCTCCCTTTAGTCTAAGCAGAACTTTTGCTCTATGTGTGTCTCTTCTTTCTCTCTCTGTCCACACATTGCATCAGCCTGTTGTTGTTGCTGCTCCTTCAGGCTTCACAGTTACCAAAGATTCAGACCATTTCTTCTCTGAAGCGTTGTACAACAAGAACACAATGCAGCAGCAATTCTAGTCCTCACAACATTAGACAAAAGGCAGAGTGAGCACAGACAGCTGGAGGAAACAAAAGAATCTAATGAGAGATTGAGTCGCATTCATTCTCATCAATGGTCAGTGGCAGATCTAGGAGGTTTTGGCAGAGTGGCATGGGAACGTCCCTATATATGTGTAAATGGAATCAATAACACTTTTTAACTATTTATTAAATTGTTATGTAATGGAGTATACATTTGCTTCATTTGCTTTTAGTTTTATCATAATTACTGATAAAATAAGATACATGTAAAGCTTTACATATCTAATCTTATGACAAAGGCTTTTAGTGAAAATATGTTATTTTATTGAGTAACATGTTATGTCACTGCATTGGAATCCAAATGGAAAATGAAAACATACCACATGGTCCAGCTGAAATCAACGGTGGATCCCCTGACTCCTGCCATCACAGTTTCCTTCTGCCTCCTCAGCATCTGCTTCTGTCCCTCTGTCAGAAACCACGACTTCTTCATTTTCATCCCTCACACTGACGTCATCTTTTTCGTCTTCTTCACTTCCTTCCTGGTCTGTTCCTCTCAGTGGTCCTCTTCAGTTCTGAACCCTCCTCTCCCATTCTTTCTTCTTCATTTCTCTCCTTCTCTTCCTCTTACTCATTCCTCCATTTCTTCCCAAAATAACTAGTAATGATATTACTTTTAGCTTTTCTTTTCATTGTGGCCAGCAAGTGTCAAGATATGAACATTTCAGGTTAACAGTTTTGTATTTTTTCTTACTGTATTTGTTATTTTCCCTGTTTCACAGTAAGGATGTAACCTGGTTTAACTGCACAGGCTTATTGCTGCAATGTTGATCACACTGTCATTGAAAGTCAAACCTCTGAAGCAGCGACATTCTGAATTCAAACATGCCACTTTTACATATCTAAATGCTTCATAGACTGTTTACTCTAGTTAGCTAACCAAAGGGGAGAATGCTCCAACAAATTAGAATCACTTTTGGCATGTGTTGAATGACCGTACTGAACAGAAGACAGAAGACTACACCTAATAGTCTACTAAAGAATTGGAAGTAGTAGCTAATACCTCTGTAATTGCTAAACAGCACCTCCTTCTTAACTGGAAATCCACAACAGCCCCCTCCAGCACACAATGGATTAACGAGGTTATGTCCTTTTTAAAAGTACAGAAAATTAGATATTCAAAACAGGGAAACTTAAAAAAAAATCCATAAACGGTTGCCATTTATTATAGAATTTGTCCGTCCCCTTATTTTATTTATTTATTTATTTATTTATTTATTCTTATGTTTATGTGACCAGTTGAATTATTTTACACAAACTATGTTTTAGTATTCATTTCATTGTATTGTTTGTTGGGTTTCATTGTTATTTGTTCTTAAAATATGCAAATCTAATTCTAATGGTGTATAAAAATGCAAATGTGGTTAATGTTGACATCAGTGTGCCCTGGTATATGTAAGTGCAGTTTCAATCCAAAAGGCCTTCACAGTGGATGACTGTTAACATGCATAGAACATTGTGTGTCAATCATGTAACATTAAAGAATAAAGTGACTTTGGCCCATTTTTTGACCATTCTAGTGTGACTTAGGCAACTTTAAACCTGGCTTAAACTGCCCTTTCATTCCATAGTGCAAACTCAAAACTGAACTTACCCTGAATTAAATTAATCAAATGTCAGGTAAATCACATTGGTCATTTTCCAGTCCCTTTCTTCACTTCTCCAGGTCTTCTTTGCTGGTTGTTTTATCGAACTTAACCCATTTCCAACAACCAGTTTTGATAACTTTTTGAAACCTGACCATTAACTGTCCTTAAATTCCATAAAGCAAACTCAAAACATAAATAACTCCAACCTAAACTGAACAAATGTCAGGTCCATCAGACGCTGAGTAGGCGTGTCTCTCCTCACTGGTCCAGCCCTTCTTTGCTGGGACTTTGTACCTATTCCAGTTCTATTCAGTCTAACCCCTGAATCTTCATTCTCGGTCATCTTGATTTGCTGAACTATGTGGCAAATTGTCAAAGAAGTGATGACACTCAACGGGCATCACATGTTTCATGGACTGAAGCTTCTGGAACTTCCTCTCTTTGATTGGCAGGGGTTAGGGTTAGGCTAGAAGGCCAGAAATACAATGGCCTAAGTCACCCTCTTGACATAGTCCATTGTCCTATAGGGCATAAAGAGCATGATCCTTTTAGCTAAAGATTTAGGTGATTTTACCAGCATTTACCAGATGGCCAGCATTATCAAGAGATGATTTAAGCCATAAACTCATTTTCATAAAAAAAAAATGACTTAGGCCATTATTTTAATAGGGTGAGACAATATACAAGTCCTGCTTAATCAATATCATTGCACCAACAGTAAATACACATCTTATTTTTCTTACCAGTTTCTTATTGAGCAAATAACAGCATTCATAGCACAAACAGGCCAGTGCCTCAAACTGATGTTCTGCAGGCTCTCTGCCACGTGAATGTGTGATTTTAGCATTTCATTTGTTATTTATTTGTGCATCATTCATTTATTCATTTTCTTAATCCTCTGGAGGGCTGTGGAGATGCTCGAGACTATGATAATATCCCAGCTATCCCAGCAAAGGTAGGATCCTGGACACCTAGACTGTATATACATATATTTTCATATACAAAGGAAATGACAAGAATTTTGTTGCATACTGTTCTACATTTGTTTCAGGCAGCAAAAATATGCCCTGGTCAGGCCTTTTTTTGTAATTTTCTGACAGGATTGGCTTATCTAAGGCATATGAGAATTCTTAAAAACACACGTAATGTAACATTTAGCTACATTTTGCCAGAATGCAGCTGATGTTGAGACGTACTTCACTCTATCAGTTGGTGTCTGATACTTTTTGACAATGATAATGACACTTGATGGTTTCTGAATGACATGTTTATTCCAGAGTAAAGTCAGGTCAGACATTAACTATGCTGTTAACGCTGTTCCTGTCTTTAACTGGCAATCCACCGAACCAGCATGAAAAGGAAAATTTAAAATAATAAAAGACTGATAAAGGATATATGAAATAATTGTAAAAACATTGTTTTTTGTACAGTAACACAGCTACTGTACCCAGTTATGTGCATTACTGAGCAGCTGTCAATCAAATATCACTCAGCAGACACAGATTACACACTTTACATACCTTACACACCTGTCAATCACTTCAACACTGCCCTTGAATACATATAAGCCTCGGAAATTAACTACAGGGGGCACAACTGTTTTATATCCGGTTGTGAATATGTTTCTTACCCCGCCCCCAAAGGAGAGCCAAGAGGTGTTGTTTTTGGTTTGGTTTGTTTGTTTGTTAACACTTTAGCAGCAAAACTGCTGGTTCAATTCATACCAAATTGGGTTTGTAGATTGCCAGTGGCCCAGAATAGATCTCATTACATTTTGGGAAAAGTAGGTCAAAGTTCAAATTTATTATGATTTTTGAAAATCTTCCCATTTACATATAATGGGCGAAACACATGCGAGGGGTTTGACTGTTGTTTTGACTGTAAAGCATGGCATTGTAACATGGGGTCTACAGCAACTGACTCATTTTGGAGTCAACATTCAAGGAACTGCAGAGTTTTTGACAGGAACTGGCTTGATTTTCTTTCAGTCTCTGAGGGGAAAATCACATTTGGCTACTATCAAATAAAACACCAATACCAAGGAACAATGTAGAATGGATTCACGATGAATCAATATGATTACAAAATGTGATAAATAATGAGTGGGCTTTATATCATGAAAATTAAAGCAAGATTTTAAATGATTTTTAAAATTACTACTTGCAGCCTACTGTTGATCCCTTGATGCTGATTAGGCTGTGAGATTTTGTGGTGAAAATTCATATTCCTTAAGGCTGACAGATGGCTGTAGTGGGGGTTAACAGAAGATGTTCAAGCTCAAACACAGGCACATTTATTCTTTACAGCCATCTTAATGGACTACAATCGGTCCCTTGAGTTTGTCTGCAGTGTAGCCTTGAGGCTGTGAGGCTAAACAAGACAAATCACTGAGATGAAGCAAAGAAATAAAGAGTCATTTCGGTGGCATGATGACTCAATCAATGCCTCTGTCAGAGATACACAGCTGATGTTGCAACATTAGTAGTCATGAAATTAGGCCTGGAATTTAATTTAAAAAGCAATAATCTGCTATCCAATTTTATTATGCAACAACAATGTTCACCTGCCTCTCTTTTAAGTAATGTTATAATTGTCATTATGTTATAATTATGCACTTCTATGGCCCATGTAACAGAAAAATGTGCCAATTATCCATAGTGTATGTAATCCAAAGCATTGTTATGTATGATTAGAGCCATCTTGCCAGTTTGAGCAATGTGTAATGTGAAAGAGAGTGGAAACAGGTCTCCTGTGAGCCTGCATTTTGCCAGCTGCGACAGAGTGCTACATGAAGAGCATCGAGAACTGCAAAGAGAGCTGAACTGGAGAACATGTACATGGTTGAAATTCAGAGCTGTACATGCACGTCTCACCTTGGTCTAGAGTCTGGTCTTTGTCAGTATTTACATTTAAGTCTCATGTCCTGCCTTTGTAGACTCTGACTGGTCCTGGTCTCATTGGACTCTGGCTTACCTTTCCTGTGGACATTTTGACTTAGACTTATCTCAGTCAGGATAACTTGGTCACAGTCACCCCGAATGAGTTGTGTGTTCTTTTCCAGGGCTTTTTATTATTTAATATAACTCTAGATTTTCAAGTTGTTGTTGTTAATGATGAATTATTTACTGTTTTAAAAGGATCCTTGAATTTTGTGTTGAGACACATGTTTGATGTTCCTGTTGGTTGTAAAAGGAAGACAATGTGAGTACAGTGGACAGTGTGTGTGTTGACCAAGGACACACACACACACACACACTGCTAATCAATCATGTTTCTTCCTCTTGAATCAATTGACTTTCACTTGGCACTTTTTTGTGACTTTGTACCTACTCTTGGTCCTCTCACATTGAGCCGTTTACATGCACACTAATACTCCAATCATTATCTGATTTCTGTTTCTGAGTTATCAGATTATGATAAGTGATCATGTAAACAGCTAGGTAATCTGATTATGAGAAATCAGATTAAAACACCTGGATTTCTCCCCAATACTCTTCTGCATGTATACAGGTTAATCAAATTTATTTGGTTTGTTTACATTTGCACATGTGTAAACACAATTAAAATTATAGAAGATGGAAGTCACAGCGTCAAAGGTGAGTGGAAGACAATAACAGGAAGTTTGAGTCTACCACCACAATGTACGTACTAACTCCGAAAGAAATACAATAATGGACTGGAGCATTTAAACCGGGGATTTGGATTATCGCATTTCTTTAAAGTGCATATAAACACATCAGATCTGATTATTATAATTATCTGACCACTCCCAGTTATCTGATTTTTATGGTCATTTAAACAGGCCTAGTATCTTTCTTGCTGTTTGTCTGTATATCTGTCCGTCAGCTATGAGTCATACTGTCTGCAGGGCTAGGCATCCTGTACACCTTAACCTAATGAAGAACTCTGCTGGATCAAGCAGTCATTGCATTATTCATATTGATTCCCTTCACCACTGTGCACATGCACCAATGTTCCATCTGACAGTGGCTCATTAAATTTAGATTAGGCAGCCTGTTGGGCAGGCACTCTGGCAGTAAACTGTCCCTGCTTCCATTTCTTTTCTTTCATCTTTTCTTTATTTTTCCCTTTCACCTCCTCACCTCTGGTCCATCAATGACAAAAACCAATGATTTTCACTTTTACTTGACAAACTTTGGACAAGCCATCAAAAAGGAACTGCTGGAACTTGGGAAAGTTTGACCTTTTTTCTTGAAAAGTGACTTAGTTCATAACGATTTCATATTATATTTTATCACTTCATTCATTACCTATTTAAATAGTTCATCTTTAAACTTCTTTTATGAAGAGACTAGTTGAGCTGACAGGTGAATGTAATCTTGTAAAAGATGCTACATCTGATAAAGTAATATTGAATGAAAAATAGTCTGGATAGTCCTTCTTATCCTGAGCACATTGGCATGAATTTCTTCAGTAGAGGATATGTAAACACATTGGTGTGAATACAGTATTGTTTTATTTAACCTTTATTTAACCAGAAAGTCCCTTGAGATATAATCTTTTTTTCAAGGGAGACCTGACCAAGTCATGTGAGTCATGTCTATATTTCAGATTTAGGTAACAATAGCAGTGATGAAACCTTTTCTGTCTCTCTAATGGTCATTTCTAAGGTCTGTAAATTGATAGATACAAATACACTAGATTTCTTCTTTCTTTCTTACTTTTTTTTTTGAAAGAGGCACGAGTCATGATGAAAATGTATGAGTGCTACATCTTAAACTGCTTTTGCTCTGAGTTTCTTCTTAAATGTGTTGCAGCCTCAATGTCAGGAATGAAGTATATGTGCAAATGAAATAAAGTCAACCAGATAAAATATGAAATACACTGTGTTCATACTGCCTACAATGGAAAACAAGTAAAATAATACTGTTGCTTTCTTTGTAAATTTGCATATTCTGTACTGTACCGACTTTTTGTAGTTGTACCCTTCACACCTCCACCCTTCTTTTTTATCCTCACCTCCTCAGCTTTCTACCTTGGCATTATTTCTCTTTCTCATAAACTTCATACTTAGTCTCTGAAAGCTCTTCAGTCTTTGTAGCACACAGATCTGCTTTAAAGTACTTTTCATCCCTGTGCTTATGAGCTAACTAAAAACAGTGAACATCCAAGCCCACAAAGGACAAGAAACCACACAGCATAAATGAGATGGAGAGCTTCCTCTGGAGAGAAATTTAGTCAACACACAGCCAACTGTGTTCCCGCTGCAGCTGTCAGCCATGAACAGTCAAACCAGCCATGTTAAATATATAAAAAAAAAAGTACATATGGACACATATGCAGGCTCATCTTGCTCTGCTTCCACTTGACTGAATTTTCCCAGACGTTGAATCTAGACCATAAATCCATGGTTGAATACTTAATAACCCCCAGATTAAAAGGTGAAAATCTCACTGGAAACTTTTCCACAGAGTGATCCCAATGGTAATGAGCAAAGAGTGTGTAAAATGTCAGGGAGCTAAAAGATAAAAGAAATGAAAAATATAAAAATGAAAGGATAAAAGATAATGAAGACGGGGCCAAAGAAGTGGTAGATCTCATTATCTCTCACAGTGCACATTGTGAATGCAGCAATTCCATTGACGAAAGGAAACAAAACAGCAAAATTATAGCAGGACACATTACAAGAGCTGTATTTTACAGTTTTATAATTGCAAATGAACAGCTTAGATGTAAAATGAAGTTGAATTTTCATTAAACTACTGGAACACATTTGCATTTGTTTGGTCCTTTAATTAGCCATTCATCTACTGTAGCTGTCATGAGATAAAATACATCCACATTTCATGATTTGGGATAAAATGGTAAATATCACGGAGAGAAGCCAATGCAGAATCAAAAGGTGTGGTAATTGATGGAGGATTTCATAATCTCTCATCATCCCAGGGGCTTGTCCAATCTAACTGCTGTCACTTACCACTGAAACAGCTCCAGGGCCAGTTCAAAGCAAGTGCCAAATTCCAGACCATTTCTTTGTGTTTTTGACAACCAAAGAACCATCTCTCAGTTTGGAAAACTGGCTCTGGAGTGGCACCATCAGTTTACTTGGCAAGAACTAGAACTACTCACATCAGGGTCTAGGGCGAGGATTATTGTGAGCAACAAAATCAAGTAAAACAAGGTGTGCTAGTAGATATCCTGGTACAGAAGGGAGCCACTACCTAGCTGCTGAAGGCAGCAGTTAGTGGGACTACTCATCTCTGAAAACATCTGGCTCACTTATTTTGTGTCCAGTTCAGTGAAGTTCAAACAACTACATTTTTTCCAGAACAAAAAACCCTTAAAACTACATTTTGTGACCCAATGATCTAAGTCTATCAAATATATCTTCATTGTCCAACAACCAAAGACCTGTTTGTCACCTGAGAATAATGGTTCTGGACCATAATTTTGCTTTGTGGTAGGGATTATTGTTACAAACAAAATGAAGTAAAACAAAGCATGCTAAGAGCTATCTAGTTAGCTGGTAAAGGTAGTAGCAAATGGAATTGCACATCTAGTCAGGTAGGTTCCATGTGGATAAAATTACACCAGATTTAAATTAAAACAACATATTCTTTACTTCCAGTTCCCTGCTTTCCAGCCTTTGTGATTACCTGTCCCCGCCCTGATGTGTTTCACTTGTGTCTCATTGTCTCCCCCTCCTTCTGTGTATATAAAACCCTGTGCTTCCTCCTAGTCAGTGCCAGTTTTTAATCTTCACCTGTGAGTTACTTACCAGCGTTATCGTGATCTGCCTACCTGAATATTGACCCTGTCTGCTTGTTTGTTCCTGTTTTCGCCTGTCCCTCTTCTGTACCTCTGCCTCCAGTTTGTTGCCCACGGTTTTGACCTTTGCCTGTTACGGCACTGAGCTTGCCTTATCCTAATGTCCACCTAAAACACACAGTAAAGCAAAACTGGATATTTCCAGATCTTGAAAGTTGTAGTCCTGAAAAAAAAGACACAAGCACATACTCACAGCAGCTTTTATGACACCTCTACAGTTACAATAATAAAATAATTCCAAGCAGCCTGTTTTTGTTGAAATATTTTCTCTGGGGTTACAGTATAGGCACTTTGCCCAGAATACTAAAGGATTGGTAGTACGTGATCATAAAAGTGTCGCATTAAAGTATCTCGAGGTGGAGCCGAGTGTTCTCTTTTTTAGAAATCAAAATATGGTCACCCTACTGTATAGGAATCATTCATCTATGAAAACAATTGAGTACATTGTCAATCGGTGTCTATCTCAATAAATGAAACACAAATTTCAAAGTTTAAAATATATTCTCACCTAAAAAACATTCCTGAAAGTACAAACTGTAAACTGCAATCTTTTTTTTTTTAATGATAGCTTACAGCTTTTTGGTTATACTAACTTGCTTCTTTCTCACTACCTCACCTCCAAATGGAGACACAGCACACACAGGGCAGTGACTTTAGGTAAAAGTGTAAAGTAAGTTCCAATCTAGGTTTCCACAGTCTAAAACAGGTAAAGTCCGCTGATGAGCTCTTGGGGTGTGAAAAGTCTACTTTGCTTTTGTCATCTCTAAAGTGGGACAGTGTGTTCATAGCCTTAGCGCTGGATTGACCGAGTTCCTTGTTAGATATGTACTTCTTCATTCTATGACAAGCAATGATAAATGACCATGGTATGTAGAGCAATGCCCTCTGTGCGGTATACATTTAATTACTCTAGAACTGGGTTATTGCTGGACTACAACCCATTAACAGAGTAGCATCAAAGAATGTGTAGCAACAGGACACAGTATAAACACCAAAATACATGGGGAATGGCCCCAGTATGTTATTAGTTTCACCTGGAATTATCAACATAGACTAGAGTAGAAGGGCTGACAATGATAATTTTTCGCCACAATACTTGATTTTCAGTGAAAGAATGAAAATAGCATCCCCCCACAGCAGGTCTAATATGCTAATGAGAATGTAGTTTGCTTCAGTATGCAGGATATTTGCTTTAAAAGACATAATCATTTGCTTCAGTGAAGAGGGGGACTAATTATTTCTCCTCCTGAAGAATCAAAACATAAAAATCATATATTATGAATTACTCCAAAGCTGAATATCTGTATGAATGAGCGACCTTTAAAGCTCCAGTGTGCTACGTTTGTTCAGAGATCCACTAACACAATCTTTGCCAGGCATTCAGTGTGTACGGGCCTCATTACAAACTAGATTAGACTACATTTTAAATGTTGTGTGCTCTTTTTAGATAATTAATGATTAATATAAAGCATTTCAAAGCAGTCTGATTTTACTGGTCTCTATGGATTGTTTTTTGAGCCAATATATTCAAACAAACTTTTAAATTCTCAAACAATATATATGAATTTGAAAGAGATTGAAACAGCAAAAACAAAACCTATAACTTGCAAACAAATCGTCTGTGTTATTGTGTAAAGTATCGGTATTTTGCTCTTTTCACAACATGCCCTTTTGTTTACAGTTCTGTTTGTTTCTCGCTGCTGGCTTTGTGGTTACGCTCCCTGCTTTTTTGTTTGCACTCCGTGATTCTTCATTTACAGTTTTGGCACAAACCTCTCGAGTGGGCAGGTTGTTTAAGGGATGCATCCTCATTGGCTAATACATTTTTGAGTGACAGCTCCATCAAGTGAGCTAGTCAGTGACCTGGAAGTTGTTCGTATCAAGTTCAGGCGTCACCAGAGTATTTATCCAGCAGACACGGGAACACATAGGCCTTGTTACCCCTTTTCCACCAAAAAAACCCCAAAAAACCTGGTGCTAGTTTGGTGCTGGTGTTTAACTGGTTCCAACCTGGTGCCTCCAAAGAACCAGTTTGCTTTTCCATGGGCCAAGAGCCAAGCGGAGCCAAATCATAAGCGCATCATTATGTCGTTGTAAAATGTGACCATGTGACTGGGTCTGGTGTGGGAGACACTTCCCCAGAAACAAGCACTCTCTTAAAGAACCCGCCCACTCAAGAGGTTTGAGCCAAAACTGTAAACAAATAATCACAGAGCACAAATGAAAAAGTGGGGAGCCTAACCACAAAGCCAACAGCGAGAAACAAACAGAGAGAACTGTAAAATAAAAGGACATGTTGTGAAAAGAGCAAAAAAACGATACTTTACACAATAACACAGACGATTTGTTTGCAAGTTATAGGTTTTGATTTTGTGATTACTTTTTTTTTTTTTGCTTGGGTGAATTTTATTCTCTTTCAAATTCCAATTTTTGTTTGAGAATTTAAAAGTTTTGTTTGAATTTACCGACACAAAAAAATTCCATAGTGTTAATAATAATAATAGTGATAATGATCATCATCTTCATCTCTTTTCTGTAAACCAAAGGACTTTTTTTTTTTTTACCTCAGCTTTGATACCAGCTTCCTTAGGAGATTATATTGCACATGTAACAACATTCTATCAGGATGTAACTTTCATCATGAGGCTGTACTTTCTTTTGAGACCCAAGCCATAAACCAACTGTTACAGGATTGGGTCTACGTACACCAACAGGCTGATGTGTTCTTCTAATATGCCATACAGCTCCAGTGTTGTCCAAAATGTCTAGATCCACCCAACAAATGCAATATTTCTTGCTGTCTGAGGTGCATTGATCATGTACAGTGATAAGCAGGTGTAGGAAAATGCCAAGGTTTTTATACTTTATTATGTGTAGTGTATTGTCAGAGGAAAGATAAATGCTTGAGACTGGGAGCTGTAGAGACAATAGGGAGACTAAGGCAGGAAACATTTACACAGTCATTATTCCTGTAGAAGAACAGATATTTGTGTAAAAAAACTGTCGTAAAATTAGAAGTACTGATTCAACTTCATCTTTTCCATAATTTTTCACTTGCTACATGTTTACATTGTTTTTGTCCCTTGCATCTCTTAGGTTGATTTAACCTTAATTTAGATTTTAGGCTGTGCTTTATTTGTTACATATTTCAGATCCTTTTTGTCTTGAAGTGACATTCATGTAATTTTTGTCTCTGTAACACTTTCACATTTCTTTCAACTTCCATTTTATGTATCTGTCATTTTTTCTCTTTTTCACTGTTCTCTTGGCTTTATGTCACTTTTCCCTCATAGAATAAGACCTTGGATTTCATTCATTTTGTTTAAATAGAGGGGCAACATTGTTATGGGTGTGTTTTCATTGAAAATGCAAAATTCCTTATATAAATAGTACAAAGTACAAATATATTTGTTAAAATGTAGAGTAAAAGGAACAGAAAAAAAAATTAAAGAGAGAGCTACAAAAATATTTTCCACCTCTGCAGGGAGTTAAGAAAGATTTGAGAAATGAACCGAGAAATGAAAAGTCATGTAACAACTGATTTTAAACAAAAAATGTTACATTACGTGTAAGATTCTAAAAGTTAGCATCGAGTGTTGCTCAGAAAGCCATGTTACCTTTCCTCTCACATAAGTATTTCCTTTTGAAGATTAAATTATGTGATCCTGCTTCCAGAATATTAAAACACATATTCTCATTTAATGCCCTGTTTCTCTGACTCTGTTACATCTCAAGTAGACAGTTTTACAGATGATGAAGCCAAAAGCCTAGTGCTACGTACATGTTTTGAGAAGAGTGTATGGAGTTTTTCCTCTGGATTCACTGCAGCTCCTCTGGTCAGAATACAAGAGACCCAGACAAAAAAAGGGTCAAATTAACACCACAATCACATGAAAGCACATTTCAGTGAAAATGCAATCTTCTTAAATTGAAACGTTTTTGTAATTGTAATGTAATTACTGATTCATGCCTATTTATGCAGGCTCTCAAACGGGCTGCATGTATAATAAGAAATCTATTTACTTCTCTCTGCTTTTCTGTTTCCTTTAAACAAAACAGGTGAGTGGCTAATGAGTTGAAACAGTTGGGCTTTGTTTGTTCCAGAAGACAATTTTGGGCAAATTTGGTTTTGATGGGGAAAAACTAGAATTGGAAGAGACACCTCGATATAAATGCAAATTGCATCCAGATCTGAGCTTCTTTCTGACTGTTACTTTTGAGTCTGCCGTCTGCCTATGGATCTTTGTCTTCTGATGAGAGCTTGGAGATAAAACCATAATCACTGTGATATTTTTAATAATTTCTTCCATTCTTTCATTTTATAACAGCTTAAATAAAAGCAAGTTCCAAAAAAAAAAAAAAAAAGTTTCAATGCCCAATTTACTCACATAGGCCTATGCACTCGATTTTAGTCAGACTAATGTTTCAGATTTTTTCTGATTGATTGTTTATGCT
>JAPTMW010215969.1:0-14232 GCA_029822955.1 Ostorhinchus angustatus
TTCATTCATGCTACTACTGATGTGAGGGAGACTTACCGAAAAAAATAGTTGATAGATTAATCGGGAGAAAAATAATCGTTAGGGACAGCCCTACAACATACTGTTGCATGTTGAATAAGAGCTTGTGCCTCCCTCTGACTAAATTATAGTCCAGCCTTGTTGAGAGGCCTATTTCAACTTCCTGATTTCCAATCTCCACTTTTGAAAGAAAAATCAGTCACATTTTATTCCCACAAGCTAATGACTTGTTTCTATGGTTACTCAGCGGGGCCTGGGGGATGAAGGGCAGAGCGAGTGCTGACACAAAGGCAGGGTCTTGTGTCTGCAGGAGAACAGAGGCTAAATGGCCCTGCTGCCACAATTACAGGAGGATTCCTTCTCCACAATCACAGTCATTACTGCACAAACACTCACCTGGGCAGCAGCTGCAGGGCGGCGATGGACGACCATAAAACCACTTCCTCCTGACACCCCTCCAGGGCTGCATTCCTGCAAACAGCTGTCTGCCCTGCCCCTGCAACAGCATGGCTGCCAGAATGTGTGCCACCTCCGCAGGTTACAATGACTTTTCAACTCCTGTTCTGTCTCCAAGGTCTTTATCTCCCTTTAAAGTGTGTAAATGGTCCCTCTCCTGTGTATGATTAGTATGAGGTAACAATGTGACAGAGGAACTAACCTCCCTCCAAATAAACACAAACAAGGGACCAACAATAGCCCATGGAAACAGTCTGATGCTGTCATGCAGAAATAACATACCGAGGCCACAAACTGAGCAGTCTACTTCTCTCTGTGGTTTTCAGTGAGCAATCCCATGGGCCTAGTGGGTAATAAATACACTGTCACAATCAGCAGGTGTTAATGGAACAGAAAGATGGGAGACGGATCAGAGAGGCGGCAGTTAGCCACACAGTCTAGACCCCGCTGCGAGCTCCACCTGGTTTCATTACACAACACCATGTCAATACACTAATCATATGCTCTGTCACAAGGCAATCAGCGCTTAACGTGCTATTCAGCCGAACACATGGCTCTAAATTCATTACCCCTACCCCTCTCGTGCACACATAATAATATGCACACATGCACACACATACATACACCATCCGGTCAGAGTTTGACCTTTGACTCTTCCTGTCTTCCTGCGACTGTATAGTCAGTCTAATTGCCAATTGGTCATTACTGACCTGGGGTCATCTTTGTTTCAGGCTATTTTCCATAATTACCAGAACAGGAAGCAGGATGAAGAAAGCATTTTATAACAGGAATTTGCCAGAAGTACTATTTTATGTAGTAGAAAAATAGTGAGTGACCAGACATTGTGTATTTTCTGAAAATACAAGCATTGCAAGATAGTACTCTTTGTTGCAGGGCATCTAAGGGCAACAGTACTGAAGAGTGAACACACCTTAGGTTTCTCATTAGTCTACACAGTCTGCCAGGTACAAGGATTAATATTCATGTGTGCAAATTTGAACTGAAATTAAAAACTACCTCCTCCAAATTAATGATTTGCTCTCTAAAATGATGATGTGTTAAGAGGAATATTAATTTAGTCTCCATTAAATATACTTAAAGACAAGCTTGCAAAATGTTTAATTAACATAAGTTATATATAAAATATGCATTCTGTATTGCAGTAAAAGCATTACTTTAAAATGAAATAGGTCAGTAAATTGTTGCTGTAGCTGCTCTCTCATGTGACCATTAACTAACCAACTCAACCTGAATGCTCCATTCCTATAACTTAAAACTCATTATTAGACGAATTAATCCATTTAAAAGTACAATTGAATACTTTTAGGAAAAAAATAGTTAATTTCACTGAAAAACGTACTCATTCTTGAGAGGGGAATTGGTTAAGATGTGACTGACCGGCTCAGCTATATAACTGTAAAAGTGTCATTTATACTGGAATGATTTTCTCAACTGAGTAGACATTTTAAATGAAACAAATTAACGCCTTTTTTAACCAGCTGAACGGTTGACTTGTTTTTCCAATGTTAAATTAAACAATGAATGGCTTTCTTTTCTTTTTCTCAGCACTAGACTAGCTAAAGCAGCTAGAGTCTTTCTAATTGCATTCTAATTAAAATTTCATCTCAGGGTGGAACGGTGTTAGTGAATGTCAGACAAGTGTCTAAGGAGCCTTCTCCACTCCATTGGGGTAGAAAGTGCTGTTTGGTTATTCTGCTCCTACGTTCTGGGCTCCCAGGATTTAAACATGCATCCCACTAATTGTATCTTTCGAGAACAAAAAGGAATACTAATCAGATATGGGTTTTCAATCAAGGCTAACAGATGAAGGACGCTAATTTCATTTCTGTCTCACTCTCTCTTTTTTTCTAATTCAAGAACAATCAGGATAGTGAGAAATCAAGAAAATATGTTGATTGACTCAGTCCTTTTCCATCTTTTAAGGACATTTTAGCATTGATGAGCGGTGATTCAAAAAGAGATCAGAGACAACAATAAGATTATTATGATGATGATGGATGGTGATGATGATGATGATATTCCTGTTGCAGGCAACAGCTGCAAAGGGCCAGGATGTGGGTGTGCTGCAAATCAAGCCCAGTGCATCTCCACCACCCTTTTCTGTATCTGCGGAATGTGATGCTGTTTAAATCATTGTGTTTCTTCGGGCCAAGTAAAACACTGCATTCTTGGCAGCGCATTATCTTTGGGATAAAACGAAAGGTGGAGCCCTTCACTTTACTTCCACCTCCACCCCTTTGCCCCACCAGAACAGGCTACAGGGGAAAAAACAAGTCCACCTCCCTCTTTTTTCCTGCATTTAGCACACACTAGCTGGCCAGACACTGCTCTATCCTAGTCTTTTTGAGCTCAGGTCCAAAGAAAACATTAGAACTAATACATCAGTGTCACAAATTAACCCTATCTACCATTATGCTGTACCTCACTGTGGTGCAGCCACTTGTGATGGGAAGCGGGACACACAGGAAGTTGCATATTAAGTGGAGGATCAGGAAAGTCCCCTCAACCAAAGGAAAGGCCTCATGGTCCCACTGATAAACTCTTTCCCTGGTAAAGCTGGCAAGAAGAACTCCATTTGGGCTGCCTGGAGAAAAGCTAAGCATTGATCCCCTATGGGTTTCCTGTCACACTCCACAAGTCTCCTCACCAGATTTCTCCACCTCCTGTGGTGCAGCGTTTCAATGGTCCTATGCATCATTCTTCTTCATCATTCTTAGCCAGCTTTCCTTTTCATCAACATTCATTATAGCACAGCACTCCTCAGAGAGAAGAGGCCAGGGAATGTATGCACTGACCAGCCTGCCAGGGAATTTATCAATGACAGTATAACACACTGCACCGGCCATGCACCAGCCTGGAGAGGGTGATGTATTCACCGGGGTAACAACAACACAAGAGCCAAGCATAGCTGAAAGAACCTCCCTCAGCCTTAGATACACAAGGTCTGAAATAGACACTGAAATACAAGCTCCAGGAGTATTTAGTGAGTAGATGCCTGAAATTGCAAAATCCAAAGTGTAGCTTGAAAATGAAACTGAAAAAAGAAAAAAACAGAACATGAAATACCTGAGGACAATAGTTGACTTTAACCTAAGCCCCTTCGTGAGACACTCCTTCCTTATATGGAATTATGTATGTATGTTATCCATTCATGGGCATTGGTGCTTGTACTAAAGGTTCATTTAGTCTGATGATGATGCATATCTCAAACGCGTGCAATAATTCAAGCATGACAAGAACAACATCTTCGAATGGGTGCCCCACATTGAAGTTAACACCATGAACGACGACCTTTGGCTGGCGAGTCTGTGCATATCTCCTGTAGAGCTTTCCTCATCTACACCTACACACACAGTCGCCTGAATACATGCAGGTGCGCACAAGCTCGCACAAACAGTCAACACCACAATCTGACATCAATGGCTTAATCGAATTTAGCTGTAATTTAGACACACGGGTGTAATTTGATGGGGTGGGGGAGGTGCTTACCTAATGAAGAAAGAGGCTGCAGATGAGGAAGGAGAGGGGGAGGTGGATGTACTGGAGATGGGTGCTGGGAGTCCCGGTTGGCTGGAGCTCCTCAGTCTGCAGGGCGTCAGGGTGCTGCTGCTGCTGTTGCTGCTGCTGCTACTGCTAGTGGTGGTGGTCATGGTGGTGACTGGGTTCTCTGACACTGTGACATCCATGTCTGCATCACTGATCAAACTCTGGGCCTGTTGACACATAGATACAAAGATAAGGCCACAACTACCACTTACAGGCTTTACCCCTTCTGCCAACCTTCCTTCCACTCCATTTACTGCCCCTGTGCCCTATTCTGCCACAGATGGATAGGCAGCTGCTGCATCCAGCTCTGGTTAGAGGGAGTCAGCAGTATGCACAGCAGAGAGCTCCCTACAGAACACCAAGGCTGCTGGACCAGTCATCGATTCTGGCAACACTCTTGAGGTTGTCTGGTTGTAGCCCTCTGTAATTAAGCGATAACCCACATTTAATTAGTAATTAAATCAGCAGCATTTACTTCACCTTGAGTATACTCTGAGTATGTGTGCACCTCCATGGTTAATTTGGTTCTTGTCACACATCAGGTGGAGTTGTACTTGGACCATATCAAAGTGTTTATACCAAAAGACCCAGAAAATTTCCTCCCAGATGTCTGGTGCCAGGTACTAAAAGTTTCCTCCAGACCATTGGTTGTCTGCGTTTTCCACCATGGTTTAGAGACTCAAAAGATGAAGTAAATTAACCATGTGACAAACATTGTATTTGACACAGCACCAATGTTAAACTGTTGCATATATGCATATATGCACATATGGTGTGGAATTTATTGTCTCTCTATTCTATCACTTAATGGAAATGTGTTGAAGCAAAAACTCTTTTTATACTGAATACTGAAAAATCAGAAATGCTCAGCAACCCAAACCGCACCCTCAAAATTCCTGAACTATCATAAAGCCTCCACAGTAAGAGGTAAACATTCAACATCAGTGTGCGACGTGCGATTTGTTCTGTAGCCTAAATGTTTATGAGATCCCAAAACTGGGCTTGCGAGGGCACACCCTGCTTTGGAAGGCTGCTTATTGTGAACAGCAGTAAAAAAAATAGTTCAGCCTTAGGGCTCTGGTAACTAATGCCAAGTTTCAATGGTTTTTGTCACCTGTGTGTCTTCATATCTGTCATGCATGTGCTGCAGCAAGGTGCGTGTAGACAGATACGACAGTTTCATTACTATACAGTGGGTTTAGATTAAGTAACTATGTGTTTTCCTGAAGTGGTTCACTGATGGCTAATAGTGTAGGAGAAGGAGTGCAGAGAGCTAATTATACAAGACTATATTCAACTCTGAGGCTGCACTATAGTTCAAGTCACCATACTGACGAAAGGTTAATCCTCTCCGGAGCCGCTAGTTTATCCTACGGGACAATGATCAATAGGAGCTGACAAGAACCGGTTTTGTGGGTTTTCAGCATCAGAAATTAAATAAATAAAGGCTGAAGTTTTGCTGAAAACATTTATAACAGTGACACCTGAACATTGTGTAATCAAAAACGACCTTGAATTGAGTATAACACAGCACTGCAGCCACAAAGCTATTTGACAGAGTATGTATTATAAACACAGTTCAGGCCCTCTGCATATTTACCACCTCAGTGTTTGCCCTAGATTCATGTTTGGCAACTAAAATAACATCCTTTACAATCTTTTTTATAAAGTGTGTGGCCTTCCCCTATCTGCCATTTGTCAGCAGAGGCTGACAGCTGAACTATATATATGCCAAGCCTGACATGTGAATGCTATACATCAGGATATGAGGACATTACATTCTGACATTCACATGAGAGGTTTGGCTTTTGCTCTGCAGAGTGCCACCACTCTTAGCTTTAGTTTCATAACAAAGTGTAGCTATATTAAAGTCTGGGTATCTTTTCATAGAAAACTTTCAATAATGGTTTATATTTCAAAAGTACACCAGCGGTGCATTGTCTTCATGAATTCCTGCTTTCCCATTTTGCTCTTTTGAGCTTGTTATCAGAGTTGAGAAACCAGTCTTGTTTTGGGGGTCTGGATATGCTCTCTTGGGACTTCATCATTGAGGCTAAGACATATCAAGCTGTGATGTGTGAAGTTATGGCTTGAAAAGAACAGGATGGAAAAAGTAGCTGCAAACTGAAATGAGCCAAATACAGATCCTCATGCAGTCGCCAGAGCGGAAAGCCTAACACTGTGCTGGTGTCGGTAACGGGTTAGGAACTCAGTGCATACCAGGGAAGTAGACCCATTACACTCTGGCACGAAATACTAGAGCACTTCACTTGCACCCGTACAGGAAGCTGATGTGTATAGCCCATCAAATTTAATACTGATTGAGCCAGTACTGTTGTAGTTTTAAGTAGCACCAGATTTTAGGAGCAAACAGGGGACAGCTGGCCAACAGTGGGGTTTGGGAATTAGCTCAAAATGTATATACTGAAAGCCAAACACTTATATGAATGTACCCACACACACCTCAGCCCATAACAGTGCCGATCAAAGAGTATTCCCTCATGTATTAAGATTGGGGATTTAAGCTGTTGAGCTAAGCTTCTCTCTGTATCCTTGGACCTGGACTGGCGCTGATTTTGGCTGAAAAGTACAATCTATCCCCTGGTCAGGTAATTAGGCTGCGTCAGTGGAGCCATGTGTGCCCGGCCGTTTGCACTGAGAGCCACTAATGAGCTGGCCTTCCACCCTTTAACCTCCCAGCTCTCCCTGATCCCTTAGCCTTGGTTTAGCAGTGGAAAGAAAAGACGGGGGGAGAGACTCAAAGTGAGAAAGACTTGAACATAATTGAAAAGAAGGAATGTGTGTGTGTGAAAGAAATGGAGAAAATAGTTCTAGAGAGTGCTTCCAATGAAGTCTGAAGTGAGCAGTGTGGACCAGTGTCCTAATATCTTTCCCTTAGATACTGGGTGAAACAAGACTTTCTTTGACCTATGATCCTAGTGGCCAACAGACAATTACTGAAGTGAAAACGGCTCTGCTCATCAGGACTGTCGTGCTTGGCTGTCCACTGCGACTAACAGAAAGCGGGTGAGGTGAGAATCTACCTCAAACATACTGTATACCTAATGAGGAAAATGTAAGCATGTAAAAAATTTGTCGTACACATTTTTAGGCAAAAGAGGGAATTTAACTTCCATTTAATCTGTGTATCCTCTTCTTCTCTTGTTGCATTTGGTTTCACATGGCACAATGCCATACAAGCCCAGCTGCACCAATGCAGCAGTAGCCAAGATCATCTGCCTGGCTTCAAATTGGTGGCACTGAAGTAGGCCTTGGTAGCAGGCAGCAAACGGGCCAATAACGGAAATCTTTATGGGTCAAGAGCACTTGCTCATTATAGATTAGCACGTGTGGTTGTGGAGCTTATTGAGTGAAGGAAGAGTGGCAAATTCAAATCAGTTTTTGTGTTTTTTTAGTTGTACAATCGCATTTAAATACTACACAAATTTCCACTTAATTACTTACACAGCCAACAGAAATTAAGTATCAGATTGTGGAGGTTGTAGAGTCTCTGTCTACCTGCCACAAGCAGTCCAAGAAGCTGCACTCATACGACCCACAGCCAGACATTTGTAAAGAGGGAGGCAGATACTTTCAGTTCCAATGACCACAGACATCATTCCAGATGTTAACCAGAGCCTTTCCCAAAAGAGAGACTCAAGGTGCCCTATAATGGACTGTGTGTGGGAGAGCCCCAGGCTCCCTGCTTGACACATACACAGTCCATCTCTGCTTCCCTGTCTGAGCAACACTGCATGCTTTCCCCCACAAAAAACCAAGTGGGAATCATGAATTAAAGCTTTTGCCTTCAGCACAGTGCAACTCCCAACTCACAAGAGCTGATGTGGGTTTTTGTCATTTTGAAGGATCTGGTTTTAATGAAAGAAACAAGCTTGAGAAAATAACACACATCTGCTGTATTTGTGTCTCTATGTCCTGAAGGGACATTCTCCGTGCTGTGTGGCTTCAGTTTCAGCTATGTGGCATTGAGCAACTCATCTCAGCTCTAAGGGCCACTAATTGCTTTTAGACACATAGATGGAGAGCACAAGTCAGCCGCCCCCTTCTGTGCCAGGCTGTTTGATTTGCTCTGGATAACATACATGCAGTTAAAAGCTTTTGATGGCATCCCATAAACCATCTCTAAAGGGAGGAGTAAAAATCTGTCTTCACTTTTCACGCAGAGAGGAAAGAAAAAACTGCCAAGATTCATAACAGGCTGCAGCTTTCAAAAGAATTGCAACCAAAATTTGTTATTTACATCTGCTGTTGGTTTTTAGTATTTATTGTGAGACAGGTGAAGATCAGGAAATGGGTGTGTAAGTGGGAGGTGCTAAGAGGATGCATTGGGTGTAGTAGACCTCTATGGCTGATTCAATGCAGCTATCTAAACATGCATATGCTGTTCAGCATTGCTAAGCCATAGTTTGAGTTTCAACATTGTACAGTATATAAAGAGGTTGTGTTTTAGAGCTTAGAAAAACATAATTTGTTGCAAATTAAATGTGTTTCTGAACAGCTGACAACAGAAGCCAGATGTTTTCCTCTGAGGTACATTATGAGAGATGAAGGAAAAATTTCACTGACTGTCTTGTTTTTTACTTGCTTAGGTTTGTGTGGACTTAAATCTGGTATTTATTGATAAAGACATTAGAGGTGTTTGACACTGCTATATTATATATTTATTCAGTGTTCTTGCCTGTTTTCTCTTTCTTCTTAAAATTCCAGTCAAGTGCAAATTATTATCGTCTAGAGTTCTTCATTTTGTTATTTTTCCCCCTTGTGGTGTTTAAGACATTGTGTCTGTGATGTTAACACGGGTCCTCCTGTCTCCCCTCTGTGTTTGCACAGGGGTGGTGGGATCTGGGTGTGATCACATAATTTGGGTGAGTGGTGAATTCATTAATTTGTCCCACACTGTGTTGTAACCTTTGTCAGGATCCTCTTTTCCACTGTGTTGTCCTCTTATTCCTATCATTTTAAAAGTGAAAAATCTTCTTTTCTCAGTGTTGAACTGTATATTGTGACTGCTGTGTCTATTTAAATAAAACTGAGCGGTAAACCCATTGTGGGTTACAGTCCTTGGCTACGGATTATAAATAAAGGAGACAACACTGGACTAAATTATGTTGGCTCATGCTGTTTGGTCTGTCTGGTGTAGAATGTCACATAGGTTCGTCAGCAGGTCTGAGACCAGATGTTCCTCAACAACAATCAGTCCAATCATTAGAAATGGTGCTCAGACCGGTAACCACAAAACACACCCTCAGGTGCTCAAAATACTTGTGCTTCCAAGAGGAAAGTTAATATGGTTAGAGGTAGAGACGTCATTAGGTCCCACGATACCGAGTGATAAACCGACCCTTTCAGTCTGTCAGACATCAAACACAGCAAACACTAATGCTTATCCAACATGAGAGGAAGAGTTATGGACACTCTGCAGGGTGGTCATTTGAAATGCCCTTGAGGAGGAGGTCAGCAGATTAGTGTTGCAATGACCTCTGACCTCAGATCAGTCCGGCTCCTTGACTACTGAGGAATGAGAGGTCAGCACTCCCGCTGAGTTCTGACACACAAATTCTCTACAGGGTCTCATCTCATCTAAAGGTTTAAACATTTGTACTTACAAGACTTGACCTGACAAGTGTTACAATATGGTGTAAAGAAAGTAGTTATGGCTTAAACAATTTAACATTATTCCTACAGATAATTACCAGAAAGTCCGTTTGTTAACTGTTGTGTAGTTTCATATAGTGTATATTTATCTCAGAATCTATCAGCAGTTCACCCATAAGCAGTGCAATTATTATTGGGTTTTTTCCTAGTGAAATAGAGTTTTCTCTACTTATGTGGTATGAGGTGAAACTAAATGAAAGAGCTGCTCTTTCATAAATGTTAAAACTACAGCTGTAGCGAGTAACTCACTATCATTCATATTTAAAAATTATATCTACCTCCAAAATCAGAATGGCGGTACAAGGAGAGATTCCTATGAAAACAACACACAATACCAGTGAGTTGGCTTGTTATGTCTACAGATATACACTGTTACCCATAAAGATGGAATAAAATATTTTTTTACCACTTCTCATTTAATGATTGTGACAGTGTGCTTTATTCTTGATAAAGTGTAACTGGGACTCAGTATCTAATCTTTGCACCTGGTCAAACATGATTACTTATATGTATAAATAAGAATAAAACTGTTTGCGACTATCAAACAGAACCCTGCGGACTGGTATAGTGCCAGTAATTTTCAACTTTTTTCATGAATCTTTGGTCTGAACTGTGTAATTGGATTGCTATATTTATTGGGGTTCTACAAACCTGGCACCAAAATATATGAATAGGGGTGAAAAGGGCTTTATTAACAACATACCGGCTTAGGCTGCGGGAGGAAGTTGTTGACCCTGGAAATGCTCCACATGCCCTCGAGGTACTGCTGTGCCTGGATGGTAACAGAGCTCAGGGACCCAGTGAGCTGCCCCCCTGCCACCGTCACCTGGACACTAGTCTTTGAGCCCGAAGAGACCGCAGGGCTCTGCGACCAGCCCGGCACCCTGTGTCTCTCCCCCAGAGGCAGCAAAGACGAGCCCACCGGTTGGCCTTTGGGCAGTTGTTTGGATGTGTGGACACTGGAGGAAGACATGGTGTACCTCGACGGCTGCGGTAGAAAGGATGTGGAGGACAGGGCGGCCATGTCTGAGCTGAAGGTGAGCACAGGACTGTGGAGAGTCTGGAGAGCCTCCTGCCTTAGTTGGTGAAGAGGCGTGGAGCACACCTGGCAACAGCTGACCCCCACTTCATGGCTCCCAGAGGTCTGGAGCTGCTCGAACAGGAAAGTTGCATACCCAGGGTCCTGTAGATGAAACACACACAACACGGGGGCTTTAAACTAAGCACAAAATACATCTCAAGCATATCTAACTATCTGTTCTTTTGAAAGGATTTCCTGGATGCTGTTCACATTTTCCAGGCACATCAATGGTGTGCTAGCGTGTGGTCCCTCACTGTCCCCAGGGACCCTCATTCCCTGTCTTAACCACTTCCTCCTTTTTGCTATGGTTGTTTGTTTAGATTGTGTTGCTTTGCCTGCACGCAACTTAAGACTGCTGATCAGGTTCACGAAGCATATGCTTATTTCAATGTCTGCTGGAGAGATGAGACCAAACAAGCTCAGAACACAAGGAGGAAACTCTGAAACCGGGCTCAGAAGGATCAGAGGAAGATCCCACAGAGGCTCTCCGTAAAAACAAAATAAGAAATGTGCCTTTCATTTGTTTTGTAAAGCTTTGGAAATAAAGACGACAGAATAGATTTCAGCTTATTACTGCTTGTAGAGATGGTGTCCAGTGGAGTTTTGTCCTTTCACTTCACCTCTAAGAAGGCTCCCTACGGTGTCAGTCTCTGCTTGGGAGAATTGCAAAAGAAAACAACAGCTGAAGAGACTCTTAACACCCAAAGCCATACAATTTACATATGATAAGTGACTCAGCGGGAAAACATACGATAAGCCACCAAATGTGAAAATAACTGCCTCCCGTAGGAAGCTGGAGGCATACAGCGCTATCAGGGAACTATTCAAAGATGGAGCATCACTTTCTCTGGGTTTCAGCGAAACAAACACAAAAACACAATCATACAGACAAGAAACTCCCTTAAGAGGCATAAAGGGGCACTCGGCTCCTGCCCAGTGGAGTCGTGGCCTAAGACAGGAGCCCACAGCCTGTACATAAATGTTTATGAGGCCTTTGCTCCGAGGAACCTCTGAGGTGATCACGAGGAGTGAAGCAGCAGGGAAACAGCAATCCACTGCCCTAATGCAGTGCCACTTAATACAGCTCAACCAATAGACACCAAGACCATAGAGGCAGGAGGAAGAGCTCTAAATCTCTTCCCATAAAAGCAGCTCAATATGGAGACTTTTAGTCCACCTTCCTCTGTCAACACTCACAGTATTTATCACACAACCTTCTAGAGGCTTAAAAAAAACTATACATACTTCATCATCTGTACTTTTTTATGTGTCAAATAAGAGCAAAAAGCAGTAACACTGAATTATACACAACACATGAACACAATATTCATGTTATTACTTCATTTAATTAATAATTATGGACAGAATTGTACTCATTTCTAGTCTGAAGTTGACAACGAAGCGCTGCCGGTTAATGATTTACTATCTTGACTACTGACTTTTACACTTGGGCAGTCACAGGCAGGATGCAAGCACCACTAAGAAATACACTCAGGATGTAGAAAATCCCATAAATCTGACTACAAATTCTGATGGGTTGGCAACTGGCTGATGGTAGATCAAGTACAATATGGTACTGACTGAAGGTTTAAGCTAGAGTATGGATATAAATGTAAGAAGCTTATGATAAAAACACGATAGAGATATGATGGAGCTTTGAAAAAAAAAAAAAGGATATCTAATGCAGCTTGATCCTGACATATGAACAATCTTTGCTGTTATGCTTAGGATGAGGGAGGATATATGCACAAGACAGGACAGTTCCGCTGAAATAAGATGAAACAGTCTGTGACAAATTGGAGTGAAATGTGAGACGGAGCGACCAAAAACACCGCCGGCTGCTACTTTCACAGTCTGGCCTGGCTTCATGTACATGCTTCCTAGACAGGAAATTGAGGTAAAGTCATAACCAGTCAACTCCACCCTTCTATCACCTCTCGCCCTTTTTACCCTTCGACCACCCCTTACTCACCTCAGGGCAGTGGTAGATGGAAGAAATCAATTCCCCTCTCTCTCTCCATGCATTGTTAGGTGTTGATTTAGGAGAGCTAATAAAAAGACACACAAAGCTCAGCCCATCTGCTATTCTGTTAGCATTCTGGAGGTTAGAGAGCGGGCTTCTCCTGTAAAGCTGTCTGTAAGCTTTATGCCCAGTGGAGTGAATAAAGGGTCAGGGCCACAAGGCTTGTGAGAATGATGGCACTGATGATGAGGATGATGATGATGTTGGGACCGAGATGGAGAATGATGGCGGTATGATGAAATTGAGGCCACACAATAGAGCGCACGAAAGGTAGAGATAGGCCAGAATGATGAACAAAAAATTCATACGCAATATGAGAAACAGTTTAGTTGGAACAGTAATTTTCCATTTCATTTTTACTGAAAAAATGGTAATACTTTTTTGCTGTGATCCATATCCAACAAGCATGTTGCCTTGAAGCCGCAGTGCTTGATAGATTTTAGCATCACTGGCCTGACATCCGACGTTACCTTTCAGCATATTGTAATTCAAGTGGTCTGAAAGAACACGTATTAACTCCTTGCCTACCTCATAGTGTTCAGGTTTTACCAAATCATGGGTGTTTGCAGACATACAGTATAGGGGGGTTAAATACATGACTGACGGATGGAATTACCGATCGCTCATTAGATTCTGTCAGACTTGGATGTGTCTCTGTTGTACTCTGTTTTTACATGTAAGCTAGGAAAAGCTGCCTTTATTTATCAAAAAAACAAAAAAAACATAACAGAGGTGTCACATCTACAGCTTTGTATTTAGTCTTATGATATGGATTGAAAGGAGAAAGCTGCAGAAGGAAGGGATGCTTGCAGAATGATTTCTAGGCCAGGGCATTGCTGAAGTACCAAAACGGTTCAATCATATTAATATAATACTATGACAATTTTTTAGCTTCATCCAAAATATTGCAGCTGCTTTGTTGTTATCAAAATCAGCCATATTGTGATAGTGTTTGCTTAAATTATTCAGGTAGAAAATGTACAGTTTCAGTTTTTTCATCATGTTTGTTCCATCACGGTCAGGCTCACTGCTTGACAGGTTGTGCATAAGCATAAAAGTAGAAAAAGTGAAACATATGATGCATCAGTGCTCCCAGCCCCAAAGCCATATTGTTTCTTTTATTATCCATATGATCTATTACTGACAGGTGCAAGTGGGTGTGAAGAGTAACACTGCTTCAGATAAGTATGTAATGTGCGGCATCAACACAATCCAAATGTTCAAAGCATTCCCGTCGGCGGAGAGGCGTGGAGCTACTTCAGGGCTTTGACTCCTCGACCATTGTTCTGTACAAGTGGGAGATGGTTTTGGTTTTCACCCTGAGTTCCATCCGTGGAGAGGAGAGAGGAGAGGAGAGGAGAGGAGAGGAGAGGAGAGGAGAGGAGAGGAGAGGAGAGGAGAGGAGAGGAGA
>JAPTMW010216124.1:0-14223 GCA_029822955.1 Ostorhinchus angustatus
TCTCACATCTGCTGTCAACAACACAGTCCAGGTTTAGATTCCTCACCATGTTCCTAATGTCAAAGTCCTTTTGCTGACCTGCTCCACATATTTCATGCCTTGCTGTTTATAGCTGACGAGTGTGAGTATTGTTGTGGCAACGCTTCCGCTGGCCAAGTGCTTGGCATCACGCCCAAGTGGATTATTGTAATCGCCCTTGTTACCAACTACTCCTTTTTTCCGTCGTAGTCACAGCTTTGGAAGATCCTCTTAAAAGTACCTCAGTTTGGTTTAATATTAGCTTCTTCAATTTAAATGTAGGCTTGCTGCATTAGTAACAGCACTTGGGCCGGTGGTCTGCTTTGTATGCCAGTTTAAAACCTCCGGTGCAGGCTAATGGTTACTCCAGAGGGCCCAGACACCGCAGAGGGTGGAATACTTGTAGTATGTTTTCAGAGAAATGGAGGAAATGTAACCTGCTGCTATGATTAAAAAAGACAGATGGGCTAGAGCTAATAATTATTTTATTTGCCATGTAAGGGCCTTTTCATATATTTGCTCTATTCTGTTCTGAATCAGCTGATGGATTGTAAACCTGCAGGTTTTTCGATTTGGTTTCTATACATACATAGAAAACCAAAATCATGCTAAACTGTGTGAGAAGGTTCATGCTTATTGGTAAAATATATTTAGGCCAAGAGCAAGAAAGTAAATACAAGATGAACCTAGCCCTGTTTATTGTATTTACATTATGGTTCATTCTCCAGATACCACTGCGGAAACTGCTGCATTTTGCAGGCTTATCACTTCCCAGAATGCAAAGCATGTCTGCTTATGGGAGCTGTGCAGCTCAAACCTGCGGATTACACCTGATAGTTGGGTCAGATCAAGGTCAGATCAAATCATGTTCCTACCAACAACCAACCACTCCTAAGTTTGTTTGGGACCAAACCAAGACCACCTCCTCTCAAACGTCGCTGTATTTTTGCTTTGGTTCCCCACCCAAAGTGGGATTACTGTGCTCACATCTGCCCAAATGAATCACACCTAGGGGGAAAATGAAGTACTCTAAAAAGCACAGATGTCAAAGCATCCTCTGACAGCATGAATTGTCCATTCCAAGTTGCCAGAATGTTCATAATAAAGTGAATTTTAAGTTAACATTATTTCACCCAGGTCCTAAAACAGATATATACAATTAATTGTGAAATTCCTTGTGGAGTCACAGGTTTTCTTCTTTGACAAGGGAGTTTTGTGTGTGTTGACTAGTGTGCTGAATATATAGTACGGTGAATATGTCTCAGAACAGTGTAATCAGGACAAATTAGGAGTAGAGATGCAACCATGTTTGTTGTTCGACGCGGTACCAGCGTGTTTGGATTTTTATCATGTTTGCCATCAGGCAGTATGTCATGAATTATTCCATCCATGCAGGTGTAATTGTTTGACCATATACACATGCACATATACACACAGGGAAGCATCTCCAGGGATTGGTGAACATGAGAAGTACCTATGCGGCTGTCTGTGAGTGGGCAGGGAATTGGGACTTCCTGTGTGCATCGACACACTGACTCTGTGAATCACTTTGGAGCAGTCGATTTACAGGCATGTCCATAGTCTGACAATGTGTCTGTATGTCTAGGTCCAATATAGGTTTTGTCCTAAATAAATAAGTTATCAAAATAAGACACATTATATATTCTAAAGATGCACTACTATTTGTAATCTTTTGTATAAGCTCATTCTTGTTAATCTATATCTTGATAACTGACTGGTGTGTATTGTCAGAAAGACCTTATCTGTTAGTAAGCTGCAGGGTGTGTAATTTATGCAACATTAATATTGGGTTTTATTACATAAGAAGTGTAATTCCCCATCTTAAGATGTTTATAGCACCCCTGTGTACAAATGTATTTTTATTGTTATACAGTAGATTGTAGTTTTTGTCATTGGGTGGAAATGTAAAAAAGTCAAACAATTTTCCCTTATTGAAAATAATAAAATCACTGTACCTGAAAATAAAATTCTATTTTAGCCACAAGTTGTTTTATTTTGGCTCTTACATAGTAGCCAGTTGTATTGTACACTAGTACACTGTAACACCTGGAACATACTGGTTACCTCTCACATCAGTGGTAGTTGTGCTGCCTGTCAATTTTACTTCAACTCTGATCAACAGATTGGATTTGCTGCATTTGTTGTGTGAGAGGTGTGTGTCAGGCACATGTAAAGCATCAGAACAGAGTCTAACAGACTAGACATCTATGTGGGGTAAGATACTTACTACAAAAGTAGACACTAAAGACCTCTGCTGACAGTCATATAGACATCGTATCAGCAATATATTTACATAACTAATACTTTTTTGTTTCGTCTATAATTTCAAAGTCTAGACAACATCTGAAAGTGTTACAGAGATGATAAAAAAAAATGTGTTGCACAACTTCTCCGTCTTTTAATCTCTCATTCTGCTTCTCTGAAGTTAAGTGAAAATCACTTGACTGAACTACTCACTTTTCTTTGAAATTAAATTCATCGCTAAATAAAAACATAATGATTGGTGGGCAAATATAGCAGATGTTATCACTGCTGCAGTAACACACAGCTGGTGTGAACACGCAACAGTTCGGTGACGTAGCTGCCATGTAAAGGTGACAAAGATTTTAATTCCAAGGGAAAGAAGGCCCAGTTCTGAAACAGTGCAGTTTACATCATTGTTTCAGCCATTAAAACAGACTGCCTAGTTGTGAGTAAAATCAGATTGTGTATTCTGTCTATGAGTGTATCATGAGTGCTTTTAGCCTGTTGACTGCTCTGTGAATGAAAAATCATAAGTGTGTGTATTTGGACTTTGTTTTCACTAGACTGTATTTCAGGACTGTTTCAGACTTGTATAATATAAGCCAGCACACTTTTAATTACAACTAACATCATGTATCATGTAGCAGCTAGAAATGTGAATAAAAAGCTTTGGTGGTTTAGAAACTATTTACTTCATTCTGTTCTAAATTCTACAGGTGTATCATGTTTTAAAAGAAGTTAGTTTATGCTTTTATTTGAACTTATTCCATCTTTAGGCACATTTTGCATTGTGTAACTGTAGAAGAAGAAAGCTTTTATAAATAATTGACTCTGAAAAACAGATCAGATCCAGTTAAAATCTTGTATTATACATACAGCTGTCTACCATCTGCAAAATCTTTATCTTTAAATCTTTAAGGAATCACAGTACTGCAGTAAATATAATTTTCCTTGCAAAAGGGGCTCAAGCCTCAGGATGCCGTAAAGATAAATGTGCTTTCACAAACCAGTAAATCAGCTGTAATATATGTATATGCTCATGCAAACACACATTCACATGTACTAACTGGTGAAATAATATTCCCAGTATCATTCACGTGACTGGGACTGAGATCTGCTACTTTTTTCCTTTATCTTTTGCAAAGATGATGCCATCTGTTCATGTTCATTGATTTAGCAAGTTTATCTGAGAGACAACTGGAAGGTAGAAGGGAAAAGAGAATCTGGCGTCGGGCTTATCAGCTCCCCCTCCACCCTAGAGATCGATTTCCAACTCATCAGGCGTCTAATCTTCACAGTGTGCAAACCAATCCCTCTCTACTGACCCGTCTATGCAACTCTACACACTAAAGCCCAGACCTGGTGTGTCTGTATAAAAGCTCACGCCTACACAAATACTCACATTCGCATACACAAATGCATTCGGCATGCATTACAAACATTCACAGTGAATTCAAATATCCTGATATGCTCAACACATGCACAGCCGCCCACACTCTCCAGCGGAAGTCTCTAAAAGGCTCACCATAATTTGTAGGGTTAACACATGTTTTGACTTTTTATTGAGCTCTGTTAAGATATAACTGTTTTTTAGACAAGCACCACTTACAAAGTTGAGGTTTATGGTCAGCCTCAGCCTTCCTCCTTTTTCCTACAACCATCAACCTCCCCCATGATGATGCATAATGCTCCAATTTACTCACCATTTGGAAAAACAACAAAAGACAATCCAAAAACCTGAAGGAACTCTTTTATCCATTTCTCTTCCCTTCCTCTAAGCCCTTAACCAGATGAATGAGTTGTTTACATATTTTATTTTTTCATCTTTTCTTTTCTTTTGTCACGTAATGCAAAGGGTTCAGGTTCAGTGTCTTTTGCAATAGAAAACACACTGAAATGACAGGCATGTGTGGAAATGAAACGCAAGTGGTTATGGTACACACCATGCACCAGTCAACCACCTGCTGCCTTTGCTGGCATGGTTAATAGTCTAAAACATTTAAAAGCTGGCAGGACATTTGCTTGAAACTAATCAAATTCAAGCTGTTTTGCAGAGAATACAATTTATGTAGACTTCTCTCTTAGACAAATATGTCAGCTCTCCTGACAGCGCTTCTCTCAGGGAAAATTTAGTCCCATTCACTCACTGAGGGTTGAGAGTAATGGGTTCGCACATTCAGTTCTGGCTGAGTGGCTGGAATATTATGATCAGCCTCTTTTCTGAATAAGAAATCATAATCTGGCACAAAGTTATCATTTTGAGCTGTGTGGGCTGTCTGTAAGGTCTGCACACTGAAGGGCTGAAGATTTGCTGGCGAGTTGGCCCTCTCAGCAAGCAGCTGGTGTTTGTCACAGGAAGTTAATGCTTCTGAGATGAGCTATTGATGTGGCTCTGCCCCTCCCTACACGGAGGTCCACTCAAGACAAACTGTAACTACTGAAGATAGATCATACATTGCTAAACCACTCCTCTATCAAGCGAATGGAATTTATGGTGGTAAAAGACTGACAAAAGTTAATATGTGTGTTGTAATACTTCTCAGTGTTTGTTGAAAAGATAGCAGTGTAGAGTCTCACGTAATCTAATCAAATGATCTGTTTTTTCATTCTTCTTTTTAATATTATATCATTGCTTTCTCATTCATTTTATGTAAGTATTTATCTTCATACATGAAATTTATTGCATGGTAAAATAAACTTCTCGTCATTCGCCAGTTGATTAGTTAGGGAATTGCTACATATCTGTATTTTTTCATATCAGTTTGTAGTACCCTGTGAAATGTGTTGTAAAATCTTGAGTTTTAAACAAAAAAAAGTTTTTGTCCTTTTAAAACACAAATCAATGGGAGTTTCCAGCTGTGATTCCAAAGAGACCATTTAATTTGGGTTTGACTGTAGCAGTCCTTAACCTAATCTCTTTTCATGGTAACATGACATGAGGTCATGAGTGTTGGCACATGGATATGGCTTTTCTCTTAGACTGAACCTGAAAGACCATTAGAAACTGAACTTACATTAGGCTAATAGTTGGAGTTTGCTGTTGAAGGGGCAACTAATACAGAAGACATTTTATTTCAAGAGGTGAGATCTGTAGTATATAATCACCTGAAAATGTGAAGTTTATGTTTTTGTTACGTTACAGTGGTCCACAGAGGGAGTAGCTTGCCATTCGTAGAGTTGGCCCTGTTGCGCTGCCTTGTTCTGCGGTAATTCAGAACAGAACTTTATCATTTGTGGCATCCAGTGTTATGGTGTGATACCATCATGTCTGAGTGTGGACCACAGTTAATAGCCCTCTAAGTCAACAGCCCTAAAAAGACAAAACACACTGGCTGTAATGGTGGTCTTTCACATTTTTAGTGGCCAACATATGTCAGAGTCAGGGTGAGGGCAGGGTGTTGGAACTTTGCTTATTTTAGTATGTACTGTGTGTTATGCTTGATGTAGTACTGCTGTACTTACTTTTCATTTTCACTGATCTGTCTTAATGGCGTGGGTCCTTATGATGCAACATCACTGAAATGCAAGGCAAAGCAGCTGTTTTTTATACTAAAAATGTAGGTGACAACATAAAAAAGAGAAACCTGATCTAAGTGTGACAGAATGAAAAGATGGTTGGCAACGGATGTGTTACTGACAGTGTCGTAAACTATCACCACTGCTATTTTGGTGTCATTTTCTCTGTTTTCATACAAATCAAGAATGTAAACTCTCTCTAACGCTTTCTCTTTAGCTAAGTCACTGTAGTAATGCTATTATACTGTAAGTACAATAATGAGACTGAGATTGAGAGATTGAGAAGTGAATACCTCAGAGATGTGTTGCTAAAAGCGTACCATAGCAAATGAAAGTGTAGTTTTCTCTTACCAAAACCCATTTGAACACCTTTTCTTTTTAAGGGGTCATGAGCCATGCCCATTCAGTTGGATGATATCTGACCAAATACGTACACTGCTCTGATGTCTGTTTGCATAAAAAGTATAGTTAATGTCACATTATAATCCACTTGAAAATTTCACTGTAGAATTTTCTGAACAAATATTATATTCCCACCATACATACATTAAAAAAAACAAACCAAAACTATATTACTGCTGTACTGTACACTGCATCAACTCTTCATCCAAAATTATCAATTGCACCAATCCAAATTTGGTTTATTTCAAGACATGCAAAGCCGAAAAGCCCAAAGAGGAGGAGAAATAAGGCAGAGAGAGACCGTCTGTTTCTGGAAAATTGTTGTTGGAAGCTTTTTAAGAACACGTGTGATTCTGCTGCTCAGAATGGAACAGTTGGGGTGCTCAAAGACTCACTTGCAATCTGCTTGCAGGGAACATGAAATGTGCGAAGCACCTAAAAGCCTCAGAGTGCATGAGGAAGTGGTGGGAGCCAGTAATACTGGGATGAGTAGGTGTCTTATGACCTTCTTGATGAAGGGCTTTGACAGAGATCACAGAAACCACAAGTAATAAGATAAGCTTTTTTCCTCCTTCAGCTCTGTCATTTTTAAACTCATATATCTGCACTAACTCAACAGCTGTCACACATTTTGGCCCACATTCTGCTGATATATAGCTTTAGCCTAGAAGGCAGAATATTAGTAGGACTTTTAGGGTCATAACAGTCCACACAAAACCGACTCAAGCTGATGTTTGATAATGTTGCTTCTTGAGGACACTAATACAACAGGCATATTCTGTCACTAAACTTAATCTAGATATTACATCGTCAATAATAATGTGGTCAAGTTTTCATGAATCACTACGCATGTCTAGAAACCCAGATGCTTGTTATCGCCTCTTGCTGCTGCTAGATTCCTGTTGATCTAATGACCCACTTAAAAAGCAGAGTATCATTACCACTTACCAGTAATGAAGATGTCATGCTGTGTAGGAGGTCCTGGTTTTTGTTTTCTTGTATTACCTAATCAAACCAGCCTTTCCTTTTCTGACATGAAGCCTGATGTGGGTTTTCTGCTTTATGAAGGAGTGATCATTTAACTGGAGGTTTTCATTTAAAGCGGTTTGAGGATCTTTTATGCTTTTCCCTGTTTTGAGTTTGTCCCTTATAAAGCACAATAATGTTCCACAGTTTTAGTCATGTTTATGGTGAGTAATGGCCTCTAGATTTTAAATGCGTACAGACTGCAAAGATTTTATATAATAATTAGAGCCCGACCGATTAATCGGGCCGATTATAGGGTCTCACCATTAATCGACATTGGCCAATATGTAGACGATTTATTAACTTTTTTTTTTTTTTTTTTTGCTTCTGCCGCTCACTGCTCCTTTGCGCGTGTGTGTGCTGCCCGGGGAGTTAGAGGAATAGTAAAGCCTGACAGTTTCACTTTCACTTCTGCTCTGACAATCATGCTATCACCCGCCATACACACATACACACACGCACGCACACATAATCATGGGTTTCACAGATCGAGCTCTGACAAGGATGGACCAGTAGTCCCCCGCTCCGACCCCCCCTCTAGTCCTAAAATCACAGACCGCCCCTTGCTCTCCGACAAGGATGGAGGGCTTTATCCGACACAAATGGACCTCTTATCCCCTCGGTCCGAACGTCGCCCCCCCTCCTCTTATGAACAATTCACCCCCCCACACCCCCCGTGTCCGTGCGCTTCCTGTCCACCTCACAGTTTCATTCTGCAGGGACACTTGTGTGTTAATAGTGTAGGGGAGACCGGGGACAGTTGTAACACAGTCAGTTCTAACACTTGCAATTTCTCCAATCAGGAACAGCTTTGGGCTGACCTAATTCACTCTGCACATGCTCAGTTTAGTCCTTAGTCCACATGGGAAGTTGTAGTGCTTTGAGGCAGACAAATCAACATTTGTGAATGAAAACATAATTTTGTGGTCAGTAATATTTTTTGTTCTAATTATTTTTGTGATTCCATAGTTTGCTTTGTAGTATGACTAATTATAGTTAAGTGTCGCTTACATTTTAAAAAAAGTGATTACCAAACAATTTTTATGTCACTACTTATAAAATATAGACACATCTTTTTCTAAAGTCTGCTCTCCTCAGTATAAAAACTACCACATCTACAACCCATGGTTCCATGGGTGACATACTAGTCTGATATTAGAATATTATACAGGTTATACAGCGTTTGAAAGTTGTGCCAATTATCTTTGTGAGATAGACAAAGATTTATGCAACTGTTAATCCACATCTCCGCAATTATCTAATATAAGATTATTATATCCTGTGTAGATCAATGTTCTTATTTCATATATCGGCCAATATATCGGGTATCGGCCGATATAGGCCAATATCAGATATCGGCCGATATATCAGTTATCAGCTTTTTTTTTAGCCCCCAATATCGGTATCAGCCCCAAAAATCCCATATTGTTCGGGCTCTAATAATAATCACAGAGGCTCCTTTCATTGCCATTTCTTTATGAAAAATGTTGAGGTTTGAAGTCCATTGGGGCTGTTTGATAGAGAACTGATACACACGGAAACAAAGACAGAGGAAGACTTGTTTTGAGGTGTTGTTAGTTGAGCTATTGCAAACCCACACGACACATGATACATTAACTTAAGCCCTAAGGCCTGAGGGCAGTTGGTTTTAGCTGGTTATATATCACAATCTACGTTATACTTCCAGGCTGTAGACTTAGCAGATTGGGTAACCATAGGAGTCTTGTCTATGACGTTTTCTTTGTCCATAACCCTATTATAATATCTTTTGACCATTTTTCCCAACTGTCTCACTTATTTGTGTACTGTTTGTTTGTCACCTCTTTGTTTCCACATCTCATGTCATCCTTGGACTCACTTGAACACTAGTCTTTCAAATACTTGTCATTTTTAACTCAATGGAAGCTCCTTGTGTGAGACTAAAGCTCTCAGTCCTGTATAAGTCTTTAAAGTGCCACAGTGGATTAATGTAGACCGGCCAACTGGGCTTACTTACATGTTTGTGTCTTCACAAGCTGAATAGTTGGGCTGCACAATCAGTCTACAGCCATAGCAATGACTTCATGACATTTATAAAGTGGCATGTAGGGTCGAGTGATAGAATAATCTCAAAACCAGATTACAGTAAAGTGTGATAAAGGAATAGACTGTGGATGTAAGATATATATATTGGCAGAATAGATGAATGCATCACCTACAAAGTACCGCATGCAGGTACATTTTCCACTTAGCAAGTAAAGCTTTGCAAGGCTATCTATGTTTACACTGATGTGGTTCTGTTTTGGTTTCATTTACTAGCACTGCTTCTGTCCCATACTCTAGTCTTTCTGTGTTTTAGTTTGACCTACGTAGGCAGGAATAGGGATGCATTCACTGCACTTTGTAAACTCTGAGCTCTCCATCATTTTAAACAGCAAGCAAGCAAGCAGTATCACTGCTATCCTCAAGTACACTTTGTAAATTCTGTTATTTATCCTCAAATGGCCACAAAGCTTGCTTGCAATGGGAATCTTTATTTTCCTGTTGTTTATGGTGCTGGCACAAATTTGTATTGCTGTTTCACTTTGCACATTTTATCCAGTAGTGCTCTCTAACTTAGTTTGATGTGAAATTATTGCCAAACAGTACATTCATGTGACCAGGCACAACACATGTTCCCGCTGCCAAAACAGAGCCTGACAGGTCATCTCACCATTATGTGTGTCCTGCTAAATAGGACAGTTTGACATGTTGTGCTGCTGTACATGTGGTTGTGATCTCAATAGGGGGACTGCAGCTGCTACCCCAAGTTCTGTGCTTCTGTGTTTACATGAACGTGTGTGTGTGTGTGTTTGCTTCTTCATGTGCATTTGTTGTTCATCTGTTGTGCTGTGTTGGCAGCCAATGGGAATGGCAGGTGTCATCCGTGCCTCTATGCAGTAAAGTTTTATGAGGGCTTTGGTAAGTGTGAGGTTGCTCTTCCTGCTGTCATCAGCACACTGTCACAATCCATGGCCCGAGCTATGCGAGTCAGTCTCACTGAGCCCTTGCTCTTTTGTTGTAGGACTGTGTGTCTCGGTAGCTTAGCAGCAGTTGGCATGCAGCCACACCGAGCTCTGTGTCATGCAGAGCTGCAGAGGCCAAGAGCTTAGTCAGGATAAGACACACATACATTAAAATAATACACATCCCCATAAGTACAACAAATGCACCTGGAATTTGTATTTTTCCTTATTCTCTTTTCAGCCGTTAATTACACAGAATACCTCAGTGAAAGGCCAAACAGGTGAAATGGGCTTAGCCGTAGTTCTTAAATGTGAATAATTACCTGGATAAACCAGATACAACTGTGAAACAAGGTGAGTGAACCACCTCACCCCTTAGTCTAGTAGGAAAGGCAGATGATGTTTTGTTCCAAGCTGAGACAGACCGATGATTCACCATTCTGGACATGTGTTCAATACCATGACCCACAGCATATAGACCTTCTTTAGTCCTTCACTATCTGTATAGGAAAAAAGAAAATCAATCCCATGAACCTCAGTCATGGCTCCCTCAACACAACTTAATGTGTGCACATGCAAATGTTCATATTTGCTTTAGTATGCGGTGTGAGAAATGCAGGATAAATCTGTTCTGTTAAATATTCAGAGCTATCCCTGCTTCTTATCATGTGACCACTGAACCTGAAAATATGCCTTTTGTGTTCACAATGATTGTTAGAAGTGTGTATTTGTTCACACTGCTCTACTAATATTTGGGTGTGGCAGCCATATATAGATCTGTGTGTGAATTTACACTTAAGAAGTGAGATATCAAGATTTCACTGATGGCTGTGAGTGTTAGTGTGCCATTACTTTGGTTGTGAAGCTGTTAAGTAGTTACAGTTCTGTGGTGAAGACTTTTGGAACAGGAAGGTTTTTATTTTATGCATAAGAATAATAAAACACAGGCTAGCTAAACCTAATAATCTATTTGGAGTTTACCCTCATAAATCATGTACAGTGCTGCTATACATAACAGTGAATGCAAACATTAGCATTGTTTAAAGACATGTGTGTCTCTAACAGAAATATCTGTCCCTTGAACTGCTAAATACTTCACTATGTTTACCAGCATGTTGCTAACTTTATCTGTGTGAGATGTGCTCCATAAGTAGAGTACAGGGCTCTACATTACTGACAACCCACCAGTACTTGAACTGATCAGTCTTTTGTTTGACATGAGAACATTTGGTTGATAACTGTGATCCCATTATACTTGTCATCTAGTGGTTTGTAATTGAGACTGAAAACACTGTCATTACCTACAATTTAACAAAACTGGGCAACCCTCACACTCCTTTCGGGGAGCATAAATGTTTTGTTTCTGAGTGCAGAATGTTAATATGTTTGTGTTTTTGGATTATGTGCACTATATATGTGATGGCTAAACCTTTTTTGGTAAAAAAAATTCACTTTGTCAAAATAACAGTCATCATGATGTGCAATTCCTTCTGGCATGGTCATTTAAACCACTGTCATATGTTAGGGGAGATTTTACAGGTTGTAAATCATAACCTGATGGGGTTTCTCATCCTCACATAATACAGACACAGGAATATGCATTGGCTTGTGTCCACATGGGACATTTGTCCATTTTCAGATTATGTTGAATGGTGATATTAAAAAATGCAGTTAGTTGAGAATTAAAGTAGAGTGTTGACTTTTTGCACACTATATCATCCCAAACATTTAACCCCTCGACTTCAATTACACCATCAACAAAGATGTCATTGAAAAAACATCACTCACCTTTTGGAAATTTTGTCGTGAAGTGCATTGTGGGAATGGGAATTTCATGGTCTCAAGGTCTCATGGTTTCAAGGAATTTCACTGTCTCTTCGTGAGTGCTGAACTCAGATTGCACCTTGACCTCCATCCTCCGACTATACTCATTCTTTAAAAGAACCCTGGTGGACTGTATTATTTTATGTTGTAGAGATCTGTCTGTTTTCTTGCTGAATCGGTGAGAAACCACTTTCACTTGGTTGCCATTCCGACTATGCACTTTCTGACAAAATTTCCAAAAAGGCCCGAGTGGCGTTTCGGTTTGTTATGTAAACAAGCGAACTGTGTTTATGACAGAGTCATCTTTGAAGTTATTCACTGTAAGTGAAGTGATTCAGGTGCGTACGCACCGAAAGACTAATGGATTAGTGATAATTATGCTCTCACTTGGGTTTTACAAATTTGAAAAAAAAATTGTGACGAAAGTCATGTGCTGTTTTAAATTGCAGCCTTTTGTGGTTTCATAATTACACAGCCAGCAATGTAATTTGATGAATTGAACACAGAGGATTATCTCCCAATGTATCAGCAGAGTCACTATCATGAAACCACTGTTAGCATGTGCAATGTACTGTGATTTTATTGTATCATAAATTACTGTGATTCCCGTCCCAAATCGAGACATATGTGGACATTGTTCTTGGGCCAAACTGATAACATTTCATGTCTGTCTGAGGGTTCTTCACTTGGAAGACCCCTTTATGAACTTCTCCCATTCAGTCTGTTGAGGCTGTACTGCATCAGCCTTCCTGCTGTTCATGCTCAGAAACAAAAGCCTCTCCATTCCCACTCATCTTTAAAACACTTTACTTTTATTGCTTTATTCATGTGTAGTTGAGCATTTTCTTAGCAGAGGGACATTCTGAGAATTATGGGAAAAATATTCTGTGTCTTATAAAGAGGAGGTGGAAGACTGTCTGAAAGTGTTTTTTTTTCCTTTATCTTTTTTCTATGATGTCTAAGCATATTTAATTTTTGTCTTGTTTGCAGTGAGTGGGAGAGACGACGACACAAGAAAATACATGACTTGCATTTGATTTTTAGAGTGCACAAAATCTTCCTTAGCTTTCTGTAACAGGAAATCCATCCTCCCTTTTTTGCAAAGCTTTTTTCCTTTATACGTGCTTTTTTCTCTCTTCTTTACTGTAATTTCCCATCTACTTAAAAGAGCTGTGTAGGTATGTTTTTGAATCATTCTTAGATGTCAGCATTTACAGACACCCACCCCATTTTTGCAAAACAGTTGCATGGCCACAGACTTTATACATGCCAGTGAAATAATGGAAACATCAATATTTAATGTAAACATTGGGAAATTGCTTTTCTGTGTTTTGTGCATGTCCACGCTGTATCTGTCAGTATGTTGTGTGTATGTTCACAGTATCCTACACTATGTCAATATTATTGGCAATGAAAAATATATTGTATATTATCAGGGTGTCAAAACTCAAATTTCCATTTTTCATTATTTGAATCCTAGGGTCACATCTACAATTACAAACTGCCAGTGATGTTGATGTTTACATGGTCTCTCACACTTGTAACACCTGCAATATTGTGATAACTGCTTTTCATTAATAATGCACTAAAACTGGGCCTTTAGTGGACAATAAAGATTAGACCTGTTGATAAATCTCATCTACTGAGTCAAAGAATGTAGTTCTCTACAATTAAATGCAACAGATGGGATTGATAGACATTCACATTTGAAACCTGCTAGTTCCAATTAGCTTGACTTAACTAAACACACTAATCTTTGTGTTAATCCTTGTCCTTTCTTTGTGGCTCTGCAGGGCAGGACAAGTGCCGCTGCAAGAAACGGACACATGAGGCATGAGAGGGTGGAGCTGAGGCTCAGCTGACCCTTCCCCTTCTTCCTCCTCCTTTCCCCGGTCGTCCATTCGATCAGCACTTCCCCCTCCCTCCCCCTTCTTTCCCCTTCCTGCGTCCCCCACCCTCTTGGGTCTCACCCGTCTTACCTTCCCTCCTCCAAACCTCAATCAGCTGTGCCCAATGTACTCCCCGGAGCAGGAAAACATCTCTACCACCGCCTCCACCAAAGTGCCAGTGAAGTATGGAGAGCTCATTGTGCTGGGGTAAGAATCAGCAAACCTTGGTTCTGTTCTTGGCATCCAGTTTGGCATCTTTATAAATGCGCAGTATTTTTATTCACATTTTAAGAATGTAA
>JAPTMW010216417.1:0-14196 GCA_029822955.1 Ostorhinchus angustatus
ATTTGTATAGCACAATTCATACACAGGGTAATTCACAGTGCTTTACAAAAATGGAAAAGAGACAGGTTAAAAACACAATTACAGTTCAAACATAATCAATAAAAACCTAAAAAAAAACCTAAATATCAATCAATTAAAATAAAGTAAAAGAGAAGACTGCAGATAGAACCCTTTTGGAAGAGATATCATTTCTTTAAGATCCATCAGAAATTTCTTGCTGAGGTTTTCAGGGTCAGTCAGTGATTCTTGGAGCTCCATATTTTGCACCCAAGTGATTTATATCGTCTAAATAAGTGCATGATATGTAAAATGTTAATGCTAATTCAAGGTGTTCCGTTGTCATAGGTTTGAAAACCTGTAACACACAGCTCTGTTGTGTGTGTGGAACTGAAATAACATGCTAGGAATTGAAAAAAAAATGCACCTATTAGACTGTCGGAGGCTGGTATTAGTTTTAGTGGACAGCTGCTGTGTGAGTTTGTCATATTTCTTTATGCCTATGTGACAGTATGCATGTGAGTCTATTTGTGTTTGTGTAATAGTAGAAGCACTGCAAGGGGTTTTGTTGTGAGTGGTAGATGGGTTGTGTAAACTCCTCTGATGAGGCATTCCAGCTATGTATTGGGTTCATCTTTATTGTCAGGAATATATTCAGCTACGTATATAGTTCTTCATAAATCCTGCCGCTGTGTGAAAATGCCAGTCAAAGTTCACGCTGCTCATGTTCATTTCATGCTTCAGTCTCCATCTCCCTGAGCGAGGAAGAGTGTGTGTATTGATGATGTGCAAAAGTGCGTGTAAGGACCAGAGGAAAAAGAAGGAGATGAAGCACATTCACAGTCGCTCCATCCTTTCTACTTTGCCACAGAAGTCATCCATCTTTCTGAACTTAACTGCTACCAATTTATGATTGCATTATTACAGTAGGTGTTTTATCCTCATCCCAACACATAGGCCTGCTGGTGGTCTGGATAATGGAGAAGGTGATGGAGAAGGTGACTGGACGCTGCTATTACTCTGGTACTTTGTGGGCTTGGCTTTAGGGTGAATGTGATGAGAGTGTAGGCTGTCTTTTGCCCTCATTTTTTCCCAGCTATGCTTTAACTGGTGGTTTGATGCTTATACATCAGGGCCTATCAGGATCTGATACATATCTGCTATTATTAGTTAACCGCTTTACACTCAGTTATTATCATGAGCACTGGCCTGAACTGTTATAATTCATTACAAAATAAATCTCTGAAATGTAACACTCTATCTCTGATATGTAGAGACGAGCATTACCAGCAGAGAAGCAAACGTTTCATTTCAGCGCATTTCTGTTTTACTATGAAATGACTTGACTTGGCAATTTGCTTGCTGACATTTTAAAAGACATGGCACGGCAATAAATTCCACAAAATGGCATCGAAGTTGCTTTTATTCCCTGTTGCTGAATTTCTCAATCGGAAGAATGCTGAAAAGGTCAGCTTTGAATTGTATGGATTTTTATAATGGATTTTTACCAGAAAAAGTCAATCAAGATATAGTAGATATGTAGTTTGTCTTTGAGTGGCAGGTGTGGTTCTCAGACTTTTGCAGTTTGGGGAAAAAATGTTTTTAGCAGCTTTATTCAATTATTTAATTTTCTTTGCAATGTTGTAGCTGGTAAAACAGCAAATCAATCTATATAGCAACTTCCACCAGGCATGCATTATTCACTCTGTGGTTAAATAGATGCTGCAACGTAACAAGCAAGGTGCAATGCTGAACTCAGTGGACTCTTTTTGTCACTGTAAACTATGAATACATGGAGCTCATTAGTGTGCATCGGGAAAATTAGGATAATTACATTCATACTCAGATTTTGGAGAGATTTATTGTCTCGAGAAATGATGCCATCTTGAGCTTGTCATTATTCCCCACGGATGCTTGTGGTGTAAACCTTCCCTCGCCTCTCTCCCATGAACCAGCTACCATTAATAGATCCGTCCTTTATGCTTCCCCTCTTGTTACTGCTGCTCTATTTTATGATGTTACTCTCTCTGCTGAAGAGCTCTGGGCTGTTTTATCTCCTTTGTGTGTGTCGGGCACTTAAACTTAAACCTCTCTGTTTATGAGTCCCAAACTGCCTCTCCATCCTCTGCGTTTGCTGTTCAGTACCAGTTCAGCATGGCCTATAAAAGCTAAGCCGTCCCGTACTGTTCTGGGAACTTGCTGCCAGGCCCCACTGTGAAGACCCCCAGCTAAGTGCTGTCCAACTCCCCTGCTGGGTGTGAGAGTGAGTGTGTGCATGTGTTCGTGTGCAAATGTGTCCCAGTTCAGTTTTTTCTTTCAGCTACAAGTTCAGTCAGTTTTCTTCTATTTGTACTTCAGAAGTCTCTTCTGATTTCTGCTTTGGCTTAATTAAAAGAGTTAGATTGAGTTTCTGTTTGAGTTTCATTTAGAGCAGGTTTTAGTTAGAGATTTGTCCTTACATGCTGGTGTTTTTGCCAACATTGTCACTGTTAATGTGGTGTATTTTAGATGCTCAACTGCTCCTCTTTTGCCACAGGCTGTCTGGCAACAGTCCACCCCTGGTTCTTCTGTTTGAAGCATTTAAATCAACTCAGCAGATCATAGGTGTTGTTTACTGCTCTAAATTTATGCATCAAACAAAAACATTGCTGGAATGCCTTTGAACATGTCTGTGCAACATGGAAAGGCTTCCCTTCCTCAAATGCCCGCTAAAAAAGGAGGGAAGCTCTCGGGGAGCACACCTGTGTCTGTGGCCTTGGTGAATTCCTGCTGTGCTGGAGTGGATGCTAAAGTGAACAGTCCTCAGACCCTGAGGACCCTGTGTCTAGCTCATCTTTCCTTTGTTTCCTCTCCAGAGTTAGTAACAGCCAAAACTTACAGAAAAGTGGCCACCACTTCAAATGATCACATGGTCAAATTTAAATACCCATTTGTATTTATATTCAGCATTTTACTGGTTATTCCAGTGTTAGTTTGACACTAAGGCAATGTGTGAGTTTCAAGGGGAAGCATTGACACTAAAAGCAATGTCAATAAATGGCTTGAGGTCATGATTCCTTTAGAAGTAGTATTGAAATAATAATAGTAATAATCATAATAATAAATCATAAACATAATAATAATTATTATAAGTAGTATTGAAAGTGCTGAAATACATTCACTATGTTCCGTATTTAAGATTCACTCTTTATTGTTGACCATGTGCTTGCTCTGTTTAAAATCTCACAGTAGTCCATGTAGGACACTCAGAGTTGATAAGAGGCATTAAAATACTTGAGCATAAGGATTTTTGCATAAAAAAAATGTCCCGTCCTTTACAGAGGGATCAGTGTACACCCCGTTGTTATGGATGTAGACGACTCTGACAGTTGTTTGCTTTGAAATGGAGTCACTCCTTCGTAGTGGTTAGCATTTCTGCCTCACAGCTAGAAGCTGCTGGGTTCCATGCTCAGTTGGAACGGAGCCTTTTTGTGTTGAGTTTAACTATTCTCTCTGCACTACAAGAGTTTCCTCCACATCCTCTGATGTTTCTGCTGATGAAGATCTGGAGTTGGTTCTCAAATGCCTTCAGTGGCAGCTCTGTGCTCCTAATGTGTGCTCTATGCTAATGCTAGATACTGTGTACTATTCGGTAAAATGCAAAGACTGAATTTCCCTCCAGGGATAATGAACTAACTTAACATCAACTAACTGACTCGAGTACAAACTTCACATAAGCACAAACACATGCAAATCAAATATTACCTGTTGAACCTTACATTTTTTGGGTGAAATTTTTCTTTCTTTTTTTTTTTTTTACTCTTTTTTTTTGTATGCTGCACCTGACCCCAAATTTTGCTAAAAACAGCTCTCCACACAATTTATTTTATTTTATTTCTTTTACAAAACAATCAAGCACATTTTTTTTTACCTTCACTAAGGGCATTCACTGCTGTCACATGGTCATTACCACATCTATCTAGTGAGGCCATGCCCCCTCCTCCACTTTCTGTCCATCCACTGACCCCTCCAACTCCCCCTTGTCTGAGGCGGGGCATTTATGTCTTCATCTCTTTGTGAGTGAGAAGCTGTTTTGACTGCGAAGTCCCATGCAGAGGTGAACGTAGGGCACCCTTGAACTCCCACAGAAACGGTCACTGGAGACAAATTTGAACTCAGTGTAACCCAGCTTATCATAACTGATCTTCACTTTTCTTTTCTTTTTAAAACACCTCTGTGTGATTTTTACACACAAGCATGCATGCATGAAGTATATCTCTGGTAACGGTTTGTCAGAGGTGGTTCTAGAAAGCAGTTTAGAAAGTGACATTGAGTTGTTAAGATATAAAGGGTGTTGTAAAAGGCCTACAGTAGCCATTGAAAGTCATGTTGGCACTATGGGGATGGAGGGCTCGAGGCTCCTGCAGCAGCTGAACAATGCTTAATTAGCTCATAAACAAAGGCTAGTGGGGGATCAGAGAGGGCAATCAAAGTGTCCTGCTCCTTTGAGCTCCTCTCACCATCAACAAAGCCTCTGTAATGGCCCCGTCACTCTACTTGTTGTGTCTCACCACAAGATGCTTCCTGACAACATAAAAGGCCCACATTCCAAAAAGAGCCACGGACAAGAGACAGTGCCCGTCCACACCTCCCTCAGCCTTCAAAGCAACCCCCTCTCCACTCCAGCGCCGCTCCCCAGCCTACCCTTCCTCTCTCCCGGTCAGATATTGACTTTGCTCCTCCACTCACCTCTGCAGTGTATGTTTGGTTCCCCGTGGCGACCAGCACGGCTTTCATCTTTCCTCTTTCAGTCCAGTGTCCGTGACTTTGGTGGTCTGTTTTATTGCGTTCCTTTGTGTGACGCTGTGCTGGCACGCTGCTGGGAGCCCGTAAGGAAGTGTTCAACACACAGAAGGACGTAGCAGGTTCTGGAAAGGTTACTCAACCTTGGCATGAAAACAGGTGCATACGTATATGTGTATGTGTGTGTCTTCCTTTACGTCTGAATGGCTTTGTGCATGAGCTTGTACTTGATAGTAAGTTTGGGTTTTATACTAGTGTGTTAATTTTGTGTGTTTGGACATGAGGTCCACAAAAGAAAACAGGCTGCCAAATGACGACAGCCCAGCAGCAGGTCGGAGGCAATCTCTGCTTGTTTGTGCGACTGTGTTATCATCTCCTTTTTCCTGTCAAAACAGGAAAAGACAGGGGCGAAAATGGAGGTTAGGAAAGTGCTGCCTTGATGTGTGTTGGCTGGATGTCCAGCTCTGTCTGACAGTGACCCTCCTGGCCAGGAAAAACAGACCCATTCAGGGCGTAACCCACAGTGGCATACTTCATGGTGTTATTTTTATCACTTTCACAAAGCACAGCGAGGGATGCTTTTCCCAGCTGTTGACACAGGTTTAGGTCATTTTTGTCTCCAAAACAGTGCAACGGCCGCAGGCAGAGGACAGAGGTAGACGTCCCATCTGGTTGCGTCCCTTTGGCTTATGATTGTAGTTTCTGTTTAGGAAAGGAAATCCTTTTTGACATTTTGTTAATCATGAAAGCAAGACACTCCTTTTCTTTGGATGATCCCTAGACCTCCAATCACAATGCCTTTTCCGTCAAGCTGGAGTTGTCATGTGATTTTATCCATCCATCAAGTGTATTTGTTAGTTCTTTACAACAGGATGGCACATACAGAGAGTCGACTTGGTGGATGTTCTTTTTATGAGGCTAAGTACATTCCACACAGTAGAGTTGGCTCTCAGCTCTCAGGCAGTGGATTATTGCCAATGGTATGACAGGTAAAAGCCCTGGCGTCTGCTGTGATATGGCTAAATGAGAAGGCACGCTGCACAAACATCTGATTAGGTAGTCAGCTAATTATTGACTGGTGTAAAATGATAACCATCTCCTGCTCTGCCCTGGTTAGGGAGTCACTTTGTAAAACTGAGAGTTGCTCTTGTGGAATCTGTAGAGTTTGAAGGCAGAGGAAAAAGAGGCCTGTACAGGGTCTTTAAGAACAAAAAGAACAGCTTACACAAGAATGCTATTGTTAGAAGCACCAGATTGCACCAAGCAGGCTTTTCTGTTTTTGTTTTCCCAACAATGTATGTGCTGTGTAAAGTCCTAGCGTATCATGACTTTTTTTTTTTTTAAGTGCAGTAGATCCATTTTTTTTTAAATTTGGGATTTTGGATGGCTAACCGAACATGAGAACAGACAGGTAAACATCAGCAATAGCTCCTTTAACACGTAGCCCCCAGACTCCCGACAGTGGTCTGCTCCCTTCTCCATGACCCAGATTAAGATGTGGCGTGTGCTTGCTGACTGAGGTCGATGTCATCAGCAGGGAGGTCAGAGTTCATTTGTCTTTCTTGACAGACCTTCAGGTGGTGCTCCAGTGCTGCAGCAGAAGGCCACACTGCTGCTGACCTCCACGAGTCGCACAATTAGTTACCCTTTGACCCCTGAGGCCTACAATCATACGGCAAGCACGGAGCGGGCATGCTTCTGCATCTCCAGACCAATTTTACATATAACTGTGTATGTGTGTGTGGGGTTTTTGGCTTGAAAAGGCACACGTAGTAGGTTATCCAGGCTGAAATTGTCTATTTATTCTGAAGTTCTTTTTCAGCCTAATTCTCAAATGAGACTTATGATCCTCTTTGTTAATTATCAATTAACCTTAGTGCCTTTGAATGCAATTGGATAAACCAATAACCGTTTGGACTAATGAAATGTAAATGAAAAAAACTCTGAAACCGACACATCCTTCTTATCAACTAAGGCTTTAAGTGCAGTTTTTTCTTCTTTTACAGAAAATGTACTGTCCAGTTTGTTTAATGCTGACAAAAACAGCTTTTCACATCTGCAGTAGCTATCTTGTTTGCTTACAAAAGTGCCTCAATGGGACTCGGATATCACTCATTGTATCAAACCCACCCCGTATCAGATAAACAGTGGGCCTGCCAAGGGACTGGCCTTGTCTGGATCAGTTTGACTTCATCTGATGCAGACGTATCTCAGAGCAAATGAAATATTAGCTCTCAGATACATCTGGTTCCCAAGCTACTTTTTCAGTGTATTACATGAAATTAACAAAACAAATTGACTGCAGTGATACATATGAATTTACACCAAGACTTAATGATATATCTGGCTCCTTTCCATTCTCCTCTACTCATAAATTTATAAAAGATCCATTAGTATGAAAAGAAGGCTGAAGTCTGTACTGCTCTTCCTTCCTTGAGTGACTATTGTTATTTAACTGCTGCTAACTGTGTGTTTCTCTGTGTTCTTAAGTGCCGTTAAAGCTCATCACTCATGGCTAATGTAGACAGACAGACTTAGACAAATGCAACTGTTCCCTTGAGCCAAAAGTATAAATCTCATTGCAAGCTCAAGATTTCCACATTTACTTTGTTTGATGTTTTATGTTCTCACTGCAGCTTTGTGCACGCACATGCACGCTGTAAAACTAGCTTTCCTCTGTTTCTTTCGCAATTGGGCCTTTTCTTTTCAAGCTGAATTCCTCCATGGGAAGTGAGCTGCGTTGTGTTGTGACATTTCATATGAGCACTCAGAAAGCCCCAGATGAACAAGAACAGCACAGTTCAAGACTAGAACCTGAGAAGTCACCAAAGCTGCCAACAACACCAAGGCTAGCTGTTGATTTCACAATGTGAAATGACAGCAGCAATGTCCTTGTCTGCCCCTGTTGGCATTGGTGATACAGCAATAGAGACGTTCTGTGCAGAAAAAAGCAATTTCCTATTGTGAGTTTGTCTTTTCTCAGATGGCGATATGTCCAGTGTCTTAGCTATGTGCAGTCTCAAAAGGTGCACAGGTCAGAAAAGCCTTATTTCTGTTAGTTTTTGTGAGTTTAGTTTTATTTTATTCAATTGTAACATCAAAATAAACGGGAAAACTCAAAAATGTTATATACTGTAATCTGACTTCTATAAATACCAAGTGGATACAGAATATAAAGTTGTAGCAGGAAAAAATCTGGCTCCGTCCCAAGTGAAATTGTTGGAGTATCTTTGTTTTGTTGGCACCAAGGCCATGTGCAGCTATGCTATTGTTCACAAAAGACAAAGTGGCAAAATGTGCATATACCATTTTTGATAAGCCATGCATTTTCTAGGGTGCTGAATGAAAACCCTTCAGTAACCCATGAGTGGATTAGTGTGTGCTATGCTCACTAGAGATAGTTCAGCCTACTTCCTTATCTCACTGTGATTCAATTCAATGTGTCTAGACATCTCAATTAGCAAGAAAAAAAAAAACAAAACACAGATAGTGGTTAGTGCTTATCTCAGTGTGTTTCTCCATCAGTACTTTCACCAGCCCTCAGTGTCTAGTCGTCATAAACAGACAACAGATTTCCATTAATACACCCCTTCCTGGCTGAAAGCTCTGGGCTGATGTTTAAACGTCTATTATTAGTGATAATTGTGTTCTCTGAGAAGTCATTGGCATGGTAATGACAGCTTTCATGATAAATTAGTATTCCCGCTCTCTGCCGTACCTACGTTAGGCTGTTGCACTAGACTGATTCAGCCGCTCGCAACTCTGCTGTTCCATTGTTCTGTCGACACGCAGCAGCTTTGTGAGAAACAAAGCATGTCACTCTCCGACATAATACACCACAGAGCGAGAGTGGATGGGACAGGGATGCTGAACACAGCTCACCTTGGCTCTGGGTGATTTGTGCTTCTTTGTATGAACAGAGTTAAGGAGCCAAAATGGGAGACTGTAACCTTTAGCTTTTTTCTATGGCACCAACAGCTTTGTGATGCTAATCAGTTAGCCTGTTGCTCACATATCTGTGCTGGCACAGGGGTCGACAAACGAAAATTGAGATATCAGCCGAATAAAAAAGTGCAGCGCTCAACAATAGCCACTTAGCATACCTCATTATGTGCCTTCTCCTCGCAGACCGAAACCTATAAGTCACTCCATGTGGTGAGGGAGGGAGTGGGAGGGAGATGAAACTCCAACGGCAACAGAAAACTTGAATATTTATCCATATGGCAGCTTGCCAGAATAATTACTCTGCTGTCCATTCCAAGGGGAAAGTGGAGAGAATAATTGTTGCAGGATACTCAACATTTCACCTTGTCATCACTTTCATGCTACTTTATTTTCATGACTCGGAGTATGCAGTTTTACCTCTTCATTTTTTGCATGCGGTATCTCAGATGATATATAGCAGTAGCCATGCAAATGAGGTGTATATGTACCTTAATTCTATACGTGTGCACTGTAACCATCAAGTGTTGATCTAAAAATGATTAATTCCAGTCATGACGCTGATATGTAAACTGCTTTTTCTCTTATGGAATCAGCATGATATTTATGAAGCTATGCAATTAGTTCTGTTTGAGCATGAGTGACTCTCTTTGCATTTTGCTTTCATAATTAACCACTCTCGTGCACACTTACGCTGCTCTCTGCCGACGCTCTTTCCCCTCCTTGTGGTTGAGCGAGCCTTTGCGATGGAGATTAGTTGCCATAAGCTTTAGCGGCAGGTTGTTTTCTGTTTAAATAAACTGTGGGGATCTGGGAGTGCTCTGAGTGTCTGTCGAAACCCAAAAAATCTTAGCCGTGGAACAAACTGTGGTGAATGTGGCTCTCTCGGTGTGACAGTTGAGACAGGAGAGAAGCAGGTGGCTGTCATCGCTTTGTATGGGGGTTTAAAATAAGTGTAGTGCTGGTTTTTCTGTTTGAAGGAACTATTGTATCAGTTTGGCTGTCTGCAGTGAGTGTTTTAGAGTGGTCTCTTAGACTAAAATAGATCTCTCAACAAGCACCATTGGTGATGGTTGGGAACAATAACATGGATTTTAATTCCAGTTTAGCCTGAAAATACAAGAGGCTATGTCTTATGTTCATAGCAGATTCAGAGAAGGACACATAGGTTTATTGACTGTACACTGAGAATGAGCCAGGGGATTTTTAACCCTGTTCCCCTCTGTTCAACCTTCCCCGGCTCACCCCACCTTTTCTTCATCCCCTCTGTCCTACCTTTCACCTGCAGTTTGCAGCAACACCTGGCTCCTGCCTTTCCAGCTTGCCTGTTGAATTTTTCATTATGTGCTCATTTCGGTTTGTTTCCACAGCTGAGCCTGGGAGGGAAAAAAAGAAACTACCTTGAGAGCATCCCTGAGACAAAAAATCAGCCATTCTAATTAGAAGTGCACAATGGTTGGTGCAGGTATACATAAATACAATCTACTGTGTCTCTGGTGAGGACAGCATAGCAAGCAGCCCTGCTGTTGCCTGGCTTACTCCATAGCAGCTATGGGCAGGGAAGTGGAAAATGTTTGAGGGAAAATAGTTCCAACTTTCTCGTTTATTGAGTGATGCAGCTGAGCATGACTTTTTCACTAATGAGGAAAGTTTGGCAAGACATTCTTTGGTTTTACTCTGTTTCTCATTGAGCTCAAGTGAAGATCACTGGGACATAAATGTCTAATGAAGATGTCTTTTTAGCCGTTGTTGAAGTCCCTGGGTCCAGTCCGGACCTTCTGACACTCTGACCCCATTCGAAGCTGCTGATAGCTTGATGGATCTGGGGACTGATGGATCTGGGGCTAAGGCGGTGAAGCCTGTCTCGGGTCCGTACCGAAGAGAGAGATGTTGGGAAGGGGGGAGAGGCAGAATGAAGTCTGTCCAAACGGTCTAAAAGGGGCTTGTTTTCTTTATGTGCGTGAGTGAACAGGAAAAGGTAATTAACTGGCCAAGTGGCGAAAGGCTGGAGTGATGGATGGGTGTGGTGTAAAGAGACAGACACAAGCACACACAAACACACACACTCGCCTGTATTGTACCTTTGCTTTATGCAAGGACCCTTTTATGTAATTATGCTGTTTTTAAAAGCTGCATGAGTCTCATTCTGTGTTCAGAAAGAGGAGCTACAGGCACTCACATCCTGATAAATGGATCAAGCATATGGAGCGGTGACACATCATTATATGGGGTCATTAATGGTTGCAGGCTGGGTTAGCACAGACTCATTGGTGATTACATGGGAGTCTATATATGTTTAACCTAAGGGTCAACAGGATCTATGGCCTTTTTATTTTTGATGGACAGTGACATCTGTTTTTACGGATGACAAGGGAAGCTGCAGGTTCCTCAGTGGTGTACAATAGGTTGTATCACAATGCCAGTAAGTCACACCAGATCTTATCAAGATACTGGTCAGAAAAGGTCACAAGTCATATTCATAGTAAATCCCAACTGCTTATTCTAATGGCAGGTTTGTTCAATCATTCATCAGAGGATGTGTCAGTGTGATATTTTGGACAGGTGGTGCTATCATGTGTTGAAAGTGTCACCAAAGGGTAAAGCCTATTTGCATTTTCTGTCAGCAGTTCACTGACAGTTAAAGGGAGGAAAGGGCTAAATCACACCGGGCAGACAGACTGACATCTGTCTCCGAAAGCTCCATGTGAACAGATGCTTGACACAGGAGGACTTGGCTACATTTAATGGAATACTGATGCGAAAATTGGATGTACTTATCTAAACAAGGTAATTATGTATTTGATAAGTGGTTTGTTCTTTTTAATGTGTTGTTGACATTATAAGTTTGTTGTTTTTCCTCTGCATATATTTGTCTCTCGCAGTGGAAAGTGTTGTTAATTATTGTCCTCAGACAATACTTGTTTGACCTGTATTTAATTCTAACTATTGTTTGTGCTTTTGCAATGAATCTAAGCCAAAAAAATCTAAAATATGCAGTTAAAAATTCATGAAATTGCAGTAGAGTGAAGGAGAATAAAGAGAAGTGAGACAGCAGCCTCTGAAAAGCAAAAGGAGAATCGATTTTGCAACCGTATCTCTCACAAAAGCCTAAACTCAGATAATAGGATAAGAGTCTAAATGCGGCCTTCACTTAGACAAAAACAAATTTCACATTAGAAATGCTGCACATGTAGCAGAGACATTTCATCATTATTTGACGGAATCTCATTATGCTCCAATAAAAAACGCAAGAGGGACAGAAAAATGAAGCGGCAGCAACGAATGAATGAATTTATTGCCTCGGTGGTGTGCTCTTTTGTCAGGGGCTGTAGTATTATCAGGAAGGTAATGACAGTGCACCAATGTTGCTGTTTATGCTGTTGCTTTGTTTGGGAAAAGTCTTATTACAGGTTTGTTTAATCTTGTCAACTCAGCAGACACAAGAAAACATCTGTTTGATGTGATTTGGTGAGCCGTGCCGTTTTGTGTTCGACCATAGGCGTTCCCACAGAGTTAAATAGCATGCTAGTGTGACATCCTGAGTCATTGTCTTCTCTGCCTCCAAGCAGGCAGTGGTTAAATTTAATGGCCTGTGTCCTAGATCTGCTGCTGCACTAAAACCTCTACCTGATATCTAAGGGCACCCAGGCCTTCCAGCTCACCTCTCATTCAGGGGATCTGAGTCGTCTCGGCTAGCTTGAGAGTGGGTTAGAAAGGTTGAGGTGGTGGGGATAGTTGAGAAAGAGCAGGGGGCAGAGAGGGATTACACCACTGGATGTGTTGCTTTTATCCTGGGAATGTAATCTGCCTTAATGCCCTACGCTCACCCGGGGCAAGGCCAGCAGCTGTGCTCGTTTTTCTCCGGCTTTGCTGTCAGAATAAGCCGGGACTACCTGTGGGAAAACAGGCCTGCTGGAACCTCTCGTCTGCACCCAGGGATCTGGACTGGGCCCCTGCAGTTTATTGGGGGCCAATCCTCTTGAGACTCATGCAGACGGTGTGTGGCTGGGTCAACACTGTCTCAGCTGAAGTAAACAGACATAGCTCAGTCGCATCCTTAGTGAGAGGCGAAGGAAGTGAAAGTCAGGAGTTAAAAGGGCATCAGATCTGGCAGCTGCCATGCGATTTTACAAGTTTTGCAGCCATAGGAAGTACTTAAGTATTGTAATGTGTAAACAAGACTGGCGCTGGTGAGAAGAAAGTTTACTGAGGACAGACATAAAGCAGCATTATGTTGAAGTGATTCATTTTGACTTTAATGTTTCCTTGCTGGTAGAATAATATAACAGAAACCTAGAAGCGGGAAGGAAGGGGAGGAAGACTGAGGCAGCATTTTAATCTTAAAGTCAACTTTCAAGAATTAAACCAGCGCGTGTTTTCCGTTGACTGAAATCTTACAATGAACACACATCGGGATCAAGGAACAGCAGACGTCTTAAAGCTGAGCCGATTCAGGGCATTGTGACTAATGTTACAAATAAGAATGTACAACACCTTCAATAGGAATCTGGCAACTTCAGAACAGTTCACATGCGAGCAGACAAGCTGTACGCAGAACTTTTCACTTTCTGTTTCCTCATGATGGATGCACATTGATGCCATTTTGCTGCATTTCTCTTGTGCCGCTGCAGCTTCTACACCAAGGAAATATGTGTTGGGCTCAACTGGAATAGAAAATATGGTTTCCCAGAGTATTTTATTTTCAATGGAGCGTGCCTAAAAGTCTCTTGGCTGGCGAGGGGCCTCATGCATTTCAAATCACTATGACCTTCCCTTGATTTAAGTCAGTCTGCTGTATCTGGCCAGGCGCTCAACATCAGAGGTACATGAATGTGGAAGCAGTCAGATGGCAGTTTTCACTTTTGTCTGGATTGAGAAAAAGGTGTGCTGACAAAATGGGGCAAATGAGGTGTGATTTGAGGAAAAAAAAAATCCTATGGTTGACTTGGGTGGTTGGTTCTGTTTGCGCCCTAAGGAGGCATAGAAGAGAAATCATGCACATCTTTCTCCCTGGCTCCTCATCCATAAGTGGTTCCGGCTGAGCTTGTTTCCATCAGCCTCTGGGCACGGGCTGTCTGTGATGACACTCTCCATCAACCCATAGAGGCAGTTAGTTAGTTGGGCTGCTCTCTCTCTCTCTTGCTGCTGTGCCCTGGTTTTCATCACAGTTAGTGTGAGGGACAGAGACAAACTTAAGTCTCTAAGGGCTACGAGGGGCTCATTCCACAGGCGGGGCTTCCTCTCCTCGGTGTCCTCGGCACACCTCCTTTCCATAATAAGGCCATAGTATCTGACTACATTTGTCCCTAGAGTTTAATAAAGATCAGTGCTGACAGGCAGTAAACCAACACAACCACCCACAAGCCTTCAGGCAAAGGGCAACAACCCCAGTCCTCCCACCTCTCCTCTCCTCTCCTCTCCTCTCCTCTCCTCTCCTCTCCTCTCCTCTCCTCTCCTCTCCTCTCCTCTCCTCTC
>JAPTMW010216643.1:0-14173 GCA_029822955.1 Ostorhinchus angustatus
TCCTCAAACATGTATCTTTCAAGACTCAGAAGAATCGAAATCGCCACGTATTTGAACCTGTCAGAGAAACAGGTAAAAATCTGGTTTCAGAACCGCAGGGTGAAGCACAAGAAGGAGGGCAAAGCCACCCAAAGGAGCGCGCACAGCAGTTGCAAGTGCACAAGCGGACACACAGACTATTCAAGGTCAGAGGATGAGGAGTCTCTATCTCCGGCCTCTGCCTCGGAAGAAAAAGAGGTGTCACCCATCTGAGAGCGTCATGAGTCGTACCACTGTTGGCACTTACTCTGCACTGCTACAGGTTATGGGTTATGGCATTATGCAACCTCTGGGCCAAACTGTCCTGCATGAAATATGAGAATTCTGCAAATGTCAGCTACGTTTCACTGTTAATAATGTTTATCCCACTGTTAAATGAAAGGAAGCATATTAAATGTTTTAATACCTTCTTGAAATATGTGAACATGACCTTTAAACCGATGTATTCCAATCCCTGCAGTTTCAAACCCAGGTCTGGTTAATTCTCGTCCACGTAAATGTATCCAGTAATTGCCTGATATCCCATTACTGTCAGTGAGGTTGTGTGGAAATGAAAGCCCTTAGAAATAGTACAGGACAAACCTGTACGCAAGAATGTGTAAACTATGTATATGTGTATTTATTGTAATAAACACGAGGAGCTGAATTAAGAACGTGTCATTTTGAATGAGTGATTCATACTGTTATAAATAATGGGTTTAAGTATGAAATTATAGAAATAATACTCCAGTGTTTTCCCAGTATTATTGGTTGAAAATGCATCACTATAATTGACCCACAACAGCACACTGTTTTCATTCTTTGTGCTCATATGAAATTATGTAGCAGTAGGTTGTGCTCACCACACAGGAAAAAATACTCAGCATCTTTTCCAGAGTCAAAAATATTGTAAATTTGGCTCTATATTGAGTTTGGAGAGCTCTACCCAAAGAGTAACTTTTACTCTTTATAGAGAGGGACCAAATATTATCTGAATAGAGTAAAATTTCCTTCAATTTGAGAACATTTTACTCATGTGCCTGTGGCTCTGTAACACAATGATCTAAATAAAACATAATATGATCAAATAAATACATAAAAACAGTAAGTAGTTCAATTAATTGGATAAAGTCTCAGCAAAACCTTTAAATGCGGGGCTCTTCAGTACTTTATAGAGTTTGTATTTTTCCAGAACACTTTGTGTCACTGAAAGTAAAAGAAGAAATGACACCAGGTAGAAGTAGAACTTCTGTTTCTCTTTCTGTTCTCTTTGAATCAGCTGACAGTTATTGTTATTAAGCTGTCATTACTGTGCTATTGGTGGGAAGTTTTAGACCTGGTGTTCCCTGTGAATATGTTATTTCTTGAACATCATACAGCAGAGCATCTTCTACACCATACAGGCCATTTGATTGAAAATGGATGGAAAGTGTAGCTGTAATTTCTCCTTAGATCTGACCACAAAAGGGTACCCGATAACGCCCCCGGGGAGCAGCCAATAGTCCATTAATGCTCGCTTTTGAAAAGATTTTGGTTGTCCAAAGCGAGTTTAATTGCGTTTTCGGTCCCACGTTGGTTGATTATGCTGCTATTGCTTCAAACCACGGAACAAGGATATATAGAAGTGGGCAAAGGCTTTGACAGGTTAGATTGTCCTGCCTTGGGACTCGCATTTAGCCGGAGACCCCCGACGGCTGTGTGCTCAGAGAGCTTTGAGAGACAGCTACAGGGTTCCTCCGAGCGACAGAGAACGATTTAGTCACTGTTTCATTAGGCACTATTTGAACCTTTCAACTTCTGCTGAATTAAAGGGCCATGCTCAAATGGATAGACTGTGAGGAGGGATTACGGAGGAGGGGCCACTGGAAATTAGCTGACGCCTAATTTAACTCGTTTCTGTCGGAGTTTGGGATACATTCCTAATTGAGAGGGGAAGCAGGTGAAGTTTTGGTCCCACGCAGACCCATTCAGACCACGAATAAATGGTCCCCTTTCACATCCCGCTGGTGATCATATATTATCAGGGGAAAGCCACCTAATGAATATATAAGTTCCTATTAATCGAATTAGAGTTCCCTTGCAGGTGTGAAAGACCAATACAGCATTTAAAGGGATTAACAATAGAATAAACCGCAGTTTTTAAGAGAGACTCCCCCCTTTTCAGTCCTCTTCAGTACGTGACCTCGGACTGTAATGTCTCTATAATGGGCTGAAGCTCATTTATCCAGGACGAATGGTTATCTGCGCAAAACGGTCACATTTTCACCCCCTCCTCCTCCTCCTCCTCCTCCTCCTCCTGCACTCTGACTGAAATCTGTTTTTTGTTTTTTTTTTTGTTTTTTTGCTTGTCCCGTTCCAATAACATAAGGAATATACTGGTGGATGTAGATTTCAAAAGAACTATACCTACTAATGCACAGAGAAACCACTCTAAAGATGTCAGGCCTCGACGACCACCATTGAAAACGCTGCAATTACGCATGACAAAAGGCAATTAATAAGAGCGCTTTTCACCCGGGTGCAGCTGCTGTCTCATGCGGTGATAGAAGCAAGAAGAAGCTGAAGTGCTGGTGTGGAAAAAAAAAAAAAAAAAGGAGAGCTGTGATGTCTATTCCAGAAGACACATAATGATCGGCAGTGCAAAATTCATCCTATGTGACCTATAAGTGTCTTTGATAACACATCTGAGAACACTGACTCCAAGGTTTTTTTCCCTCTAAACTGTGAACATTTATGTGAAATAACTCGTTTTTTTTGGCCTAATAACAATCACACACTGTTCATCCTATTTAAACCCTCTGGTCCCAGTCTTAAATACTGATGATGGACTCATGTATGTAAGCTACAGCTGGTTTGGTGTTTTGTGAATAATATAGTGGGCTAATTTGTGGAAATTGTGCCACTTTCTGAAGAAGCTAATCTCTGTGTATTTATGTGCTGTGTATAATCAGTAATGACCTTTCACAAGTAAAAGTCAAGTATCTAAATATGACTTGTATCAGCAATCACAAACAGGATAAGGGTAGATAAATGTTTTATTAATTACTGTTGATTATGAAAAGTCAGTCTTTTATCGCCAAGAAATATATTTCAGGCAGTAAATGTCAATACTTTGAATTTATTTTTTGTGTTAAGTGATTGTGTCATGTTTTATATGCAGCTATAATGTGATGTACATAATCTTTCCTTTGCTTTTTAATTCACCCTCCTTTACATACCTGCACTTGTTGATAAGCAGGTTCACCAAGACTTCAAAAAACACTTGACTTTCTCAATTTATGTTTTTATTATTTATTTATTTAGGCTCTTATTTGACAAATATGTACACAAGTACACATTTGAGATGCTTGTATTTCCATTTTGTGTTTCTCCATACTTCACCTCAGAGGAATATTACTCTTTTTACTCCACTACATTTGCATGACAGCTTTAGCTACTTTTCAGATTACAGTTCAAAGAAAAACATGTATCTCCAAATATGTTAATGTTGAATAATTTTAGATAAACTGAAGGACAGATGTGTTTAGTCAATATTCTGCTCTTTCTTAAGCTGAATAACCTCTTCAAAAACTTGTGTCTTGTGTTCAATGGAAAATGAGGGCAGAAGCTAAAAACAGGCCTGTTTTCTTTTTGCTCATGAAAAGTATATTTTTGTTATTTATAAATAGTTATTACAATAGAGATGCTACAAACATGTGATGATCTTATATAATATGATGCATTGCAATAAATGAAACTACCCAACAAAGCAGTTAAAATGAGCTCAACCTGCAGCTAAATCTAACATACACATGAATGCAGCGATAACAAAAATACCACAACTTTATACATTGTTGCCCATAAAGTTGGAATATTTTTTTCCAGACACATTCCTCTTTCTGTTCCTATTTCTACACATCAGTAATCACATTTGACCAGGTCCAGTGATTACATAGAGTTCCAGTTACACTTTATCTATCAACAATAAACCACATTGTCACAATCATTTCATGAAAAAGGGTACATATATTTTATTCCAATTTTAAGGGCTGCAGTGATAGGGACTAAAAAGTTAAAAAAAAAATGTACAGGGAGTTATTGGTTTTCAGCAGACCAAAGGTGCTCATGGAGAAGGCACGAACCATTGGAAAAAGACAAAAATCCAAGCACACACTTGTTTAGAAAATTTTAAAAATCTATGAGCCAAGAGTGATATGGACCAGCTTCAAGATTTAGCTGCATTTTGCAGCTAGTAATTAAATCGTTTTTTCTCAAAAAAAAAAAAAAAAAAAAAAAATGCATAAGCTCTACTTGTAGTGAGGTATTTTCACTGTGGGTTATTCTGTGAAGTCAAACCATAACCTTGGCATGACTTGTAAAGACTATTTTCAGCACGCTGGACAGCTCCCACGGGGACCTCCGCCCGGGGGCCACTGTCAGTCTGTGGAGTCATCCTCAGACCTTCATCTGCTCTGCATCTATATCACACACAGTCAGTTAAACATCGACGAGTCGTGCATGAAATAAAATATATAAGTCGTTTTTAAAAGACTGAAATAAGAGATGCACTCATTGACTACAGCTTCAGCTTTAGGCCTATGTTTTACACAGATATAGTCAAATATCCACCTGATTTTTATTTTTCCATTTTGTTATTATTGTCATTATTATTATAGTGTTTGGGCCTTTTCATTTTTTTCCCATATGGCATGCATGAATATAGTCATATTTATTATTTTTCTGTAGCCCCCTGGTGGACAGTCGAAGGTAGGGGCAGACCTGGATATGTCCTCACATCCAACTGTATTTTTACACCCACAATATTAAAATATTACGAAACATAGCTAAATCTGTAGACAGCATTGTATTTTAGTGCCAAGGTTTAGAGAATGCAGATTTACATGCATACATGTATTTCTGCAAACTTTGTAACTTGACATAAAAGTTGGAGGAAGAAAGTTGCATGAAACCCTGTAAAAGTGATAACTCAGCCAGTTTGAGGTAAGCTTGGCCATCTGAAATGGAGATCCTTTGTTTGGAGAACAAGGACACTGTTCTTTTCGGCAACATGTGGAAGTAATTGCGCCAAGCGGCTGGAGCTGGGAGGGGGTGGAGGCGCAGCGGGGCCCGGGGCTCTGCCGCAGAAACACCGGCCCGATACCCCTCTGCTGTGCCCAGAGATAGGTGCTTCACAGGGGCCCATTATTCTAGTACTGCCCGTCAGCACAGCCCCGGGGTAACACGGAGCTGGGGTAAAATAATGACCATGCTCAGGAGTCGGTGAACAGCTGACGCAAGTGTGCCAATAAACAGTGGTTTTCTATGAAGCAGAAAATATCTGATAGTGTGAGTTTCTTTGTTTCTTTTCATCCATTCTAACGGTAAGTGTGTAGATCTACGTGTGTCTGTGTGTGTTAGTTTGTGTGTGTATGTGTGCGCAGGGTCGTACACACAGACCGGGACAGTTGATGTGGTTTGTGATAGGATGGTGTTGGAGCGCCCTCTATGAGCCCTCTGCGTCTCTACTGTCTGACAGATGCACAAAAACTGCTGCGCTCACATGCATCACACAAAAGATTTCCAGAAGTGCATTTTTAATCAATATGGTGATGGAGTGTGAGATGAATAGTAAAATACCACAAAACAAGAAAATATACAATACACTGTTGGATGACAGTATTAAATATTACTGTATACGTTTCACATATGCGCGTCTGACTTGTTTTTATCTGAGAAAAAAGTCGGATCCAAACAAAACCGCATGAAAATGTCATTCCTGTCCTTGTTTCGGACTCTTAAAAGACTCTTACTTTGAAAAGAGGTCTGGGTCTAAAAGGGAGGAGGGGGGGCTGTCATTTCCTGAGAGTTATTTACTTTGAGCCAGATGATTACTTTTTTTGTGGAGAGGGTGGAGGGCAGGGGGTGGACTGTAACACTGAATCAGTTACAGGTCGCTGTAGCTGAAGCGCAGTTGTGAGGGCGGCCGTGGATGCAGACAGAGGGGCGCACATATGCTCTCACAGCGCAGGATCTCTGAGGATTATTACAGCTGTAAAGGACCCTTACTGCGCCTTTTGGAGCGCTCCTAACACCGACCAATTCACTGTGGATATACTTACACGAAAGGAATATAAAGAAGGGATTACTAAAGGTAAATACAAGGTTTTGGAATCCAAAAGTTAATTGCAAGTAAATGATTTTAGTTTTTGGAGGTTTCTAATAGAAGGAAGCGCATCAGAGATCAAATTAGAGAGAGAAAAACTAAAATCCGGATTTAGATCTAATTGGTAATTGAAATACTTAATGAGCATCTCAGATTATTCTACAAAGAGATTTTTCATTTTACATCATAGTTCTGGAAAAGTTTCTTTAAAGTTTCAAGCTCTTCAAACAGGAATGCGCCGCCGTCCTGCAAGTTACCTGCAACTTCTGCATTAGGCAATGCATTATTTTTTTTTAGATTAGATTTCACTGCCCCGTGCAACATATGGCCTCACCCCTGGACGCCCAGCGAGGACATGTCGCTGACTCCGCTGGATAAAAGCACTCGATTTCGGCCTCACAGCTGGAGGTGTCACTTCGTCGACTGGAGCAGCATTGTGGGATGCTGCCTGGCATTTAATGGGAAACACACTGGAAATTGTACATCACATTGTTTTTTCGTCTGTTGGTGGAATGTGAGGAATTAAAAATGGAAAAACGGCACTGCAGGCATTTGGAATAAGGAGTTTGAAGAGTCAGAGCTGCAGCTCAATGGATTCAAGAGGGAAAAACAGAACCAGTGTGATTTTTGGAGCCACAGTGCATTCTTCATTAACCACTCCTGCTGTGACACCAGGGGATTTTTAAATACTTCTTGAGCTCAGAATTGATCCCATGTATTGTGTAATAGTCACACATAAACATCAGAAACCTTTTAATTGGCACTGATACTAAATGCATGACCCTTTGATAGTTTTTGTCTGCTCGGTCCTTTCCGTGGAAATTGTTGACGGAGAACTGAACTCTTTAATCGTGCATTTAGAAAGTTCAGACAAACCATTATCAGCTGTTGCTCAAACGTCTCAGGCCCAGCAGAGCGACGCATCTGCTCTTTGGAACATTTGTCGTGTCGCTTGGTGAGAGCGAAGAAGTAAAAGAAGAGAGTGAGACATGCAAGCAGTCTGCCACTCAGGGCGAGATTTACGCACGGACGGTGGCTGCAGTGGATACTGGCCAAGCGAAAGCAAAAAGTCTGTATTGAAACTGTTTGAGACAAGGCGTGTGCACAAACACGTCAAAACCAATTATGCAGTCTGTCAGAGGATTCCCACGCAGATATGTGCTTTTGTGCGAAGTGGGTCTAGTAATTATAGAGTTAAACAAACCCAGGTTACCCAATGGATAATTAAGCCGGTCTCAGATGCGCCAAAGCCGACAGCCACAGGAAGCTTCACAGGGGCCAACTGGCCTATTGTTTGAGGACACTATCCATCTGAGAATCAAAAGAGCCTCTAGTGACAAGTCCACTGTCAAATAGAGATGTTTCTCAGATGTACTAGCTGCATTTCCTCAATCCCTTCCATAGCCCTTAAATCATAAACAGAACAGTATAATGTATGCGTTTTCGTTTCGTAAGCACTTCAGACTGTGGGCCCTCACGAAAAACTAGATCCATCATTAGACAAATATAAGTCCTGTTCAGTAGATAACTCTGTGACTAAACTGAACATTACACCAAGTATTATGAAGAGTCTTGAAAAAACACAAAGTGTCTTCATTAAGTAAGATTTCAATAATTTCATGTAAAATCCAGTTTTTTCAATCCATGTGGCATTAACCTAAACAAGTTACAAATTCAGTCTTATTTCAGCTGAGGTGCGAGAAAATCCAGTAAAAGCAAATAAAAGTGTGAGTTTCTTTGAATAAAACAATAGAAAAACTTGGTGGAAAAGCGGGCGATAAAGTAAGAGACGGTGAGACAAGAGGAGGCTTTGGTTCCGTCAAGAGGTGGACTGTGTCGCCCTCTACCGACGGACGGAGAGGGAACTCCTCTGCCCTGCGAAAGGACACTGGATTCTTTTATCACAGAGGAGCAAGCCCACCGCAGACTAAGAAACCACACTGAATGCATTACTGGGTTACATTCAGGTGGTGGGGGAAACCACTGAGCATGCGTGTTACGCTTCAGTTCCCCAAACATCCCCAAAAAGACTTTAAAAAAGCCTGATGAGACAAAATATTAGGCGGCCAGTGCGTCTTGTATGTATCCATGAGTAGAAAAAGAGTAACTAAGGAAGTAGTGGCATCATGTCTTATCATGAAGGGGATAAATATCCAGTCTCATAACCATTATTTATCCTTGCAGGTCAGAACATCCATAACCATGGATGAAGTCAAGACGCTCATCGTCTTTAGTGTCTTGGTGGTTCTCGTTTCAGGTAAGTGACATAATATTATCTGAGGTGCATCATCTTCTTTTGTGCCCACACAAACTCTAATGTTGGCCAATCTGTGTTGCAGTTACCTCTGGACTGTCGCCACCAACCATTGTGTCCAATGAAGAAGAGTTCATCCTGCAGCCGAATTCCATATTCAACATAAGTTGCACCGGAAAAAGAAAAGTCATCTGGGCCGAACCCCTGCCGACAAACACATTCGTCTATCCAGGCTACTTCACGGCCACGCTCTTTATTTACAACGTGACTGTTGCGAACACCGGGTACTACATGTGCACATATGAGACCCCTGAGGGGGAAGCAGAAGATGACAATGAGGCTGGGATCTACGTGTTTGTTCCAGGTGAATATGTCTTTTACACTGATATCAAGAGGATAGAATGCTTTAAATGTGGAGTAGAAACTGCAAGAAATGATATGTGACAATAACATGTATGATAGTGTATACAGATACAGGGTCAGTAATACTATGGCATGTCTTTCCCCAGATCCCCTGGCTCCTTTTGTCCCAGAGACCCCTGAGAACTTGGTGGTCCCCATGGACTTGAGTGGAGTGCCCATCTCCTGCCGTGTGTCTGACCCCTACTCTCATGTCATCCTGAGGAGCGTCCCCAGTGGAGAGGAGATGCCTGCCTACTATGACAATAAGATGGGCTTCTTCGGCAGTCTGTCTCCAGGGCAGTACCAGTGTGAGACCACCGTCAACGGACAGACATCCCAAAGTGTCATTTACACTGTGGAGAGTGAAGGTGAGTCAACGATAATCTGCAGATATGTCCCATACAAGGATTTATTTACTATCATGTGGCTTAGATGCAATACTAACACCATTTAGTCAACCCATAACCACATTAATGTCAGAGCAGTGCAGAGTATCAAAACTAACTAAATGACTTTCCCCACATCTAATTGTTGTCGTTGGTTTTGGATGTTTATTTATTAAGTAGACGTTCCAAGTTTTAGGTCAGATATGGAGAGCACCTAAGTCCTCTGAAAACATCCATCAGAAGAAAAATGGAGATTCTGTTTTGGCTGTGTCGCTTGAAAACACGCCAAATATATCATCATTTTCATGACATGTCACTAAGACCCAATCTATCATCGTGTTTTTGTTCTAAAATTCTAAAGTGATAGGATAAAGATAGAGGAATATACTGCACAGCTGGGATCACTCCTCCAGCTCTGTTTACCACAAGAGGCCTACAGGGTGATGTCACTGCATGAGAGCTATGACATTATGTCATTATCACAGGGGAAGATGACTTAACGGGCCTGTTTTCACTCTATATGTGTGTGTGAGTGTGTGTGAGTCTGTAATGACGACCTGCGCTGTGATAAATGAGCTCATGTTAATCAAGTTGTCACTATGTGAGAGGCTGACGTATCTGCGCTGTGGGTGTCTGTAGATATGGTGGACGTGGAGGACTTTCAGGTGGAGGTAAAAGCCAGTGAGGAGACGGTGAGAGCAGGTCAGCCTCTAAACATCACCTGCATCGCTCCAGCTGGACCAGGCTTTCAGCAGCAGTGGCTTCACCCGAAAAAACAGGCAAGACACAACATCATACCAGCTTTTCTTTCCTTTTCCCATATGTGTGTGTGTTTTTTCTTGCTTTATTTCAGTTTTGGTTCCTTTGTGGCTTCATCCGTAATCAGCTTCAGCTTCTCAGGCTTGGCTCCTGTCTGTCTTGTACTATTTCCTTCAACCCCTTGTCATATTTCCATGTCATTTCCTCCCCAGCATCACCAAGCCTTAAATTAGCGAATAATGGTTTTGGACGCAAACGTTAGCAGTGCCAAGCGGAATATAGTTCTGAGGACGGCCTTTAGTGGTTTCAAAGTATGTGTTAGGAAAGCAACGGCTGAATGTTGTGTCTTCATTATGACGACGTCGGCCAAAACAGGCCGGCAGTTAACTCCATGAGACACAGACGGGAAAGTTTAGGACAAATGTCTTGAGGGAAGGAAGCAGTTCAAAAGAAGGGAAAATAGAGGACAGTAAATCCTTTGACCCCTGTTACCTTGAGACGTGGACAGATGCTGTCTACATGTGACAGCCAGCGAAACATTTAATGCTTTTGAAGTGTTAGCCTCAAGGATCAGAAAGAGTTTCATATGCAATTTATGTTTGTTTGTATTTATGTTCAGACTCCTAATCTGTATAGCATGTTTTGTCTTTTTCTACATGGGATTCCTCTAATTCCTTTTCCAGAGGCAGTGAGGATAGGAACACAGGACTCCTGACTCCTGGTTTTGGTCTCAGTTGCAATTACAGGCTTTTAAAAGGCTTCTGTGATCCTGATTTATCTCCTGTGGCCTAACAAGTGTTTTAACCATTAGCCTTTAGCAGCACGTCAAGCAGATTCTGATATATTTCAGCTCTAAAATGGAAAAATTCAGAGTTAAATTCAGATATTGTATTACCAATATAATTCTTTTTATTTCCTGTTAGTGAGATCTCAAACTCATATTGTTCTTCTTTTCTTACAGGCTGTGGACGCTGCTCAGATTAAGCACGCTTTTCCTGACCGGGTCATCTATATTCTCAGCATCCCAGAAGCCACCTCTCAGGACAGCGGGACGTATGAATGCTCGGTGACCAATGACGTAAGCAGAGAGGTCCGAGCCAGCAGCGTGGCTGTCACTGTCTTTGGTGAGTCTTCCTTCGCAGTTACATTTCAGATTCTCATCATCGTTCAGGTGAACTTTCTTTGGTTTCATGCATGTGTATAAGGTTCCTTTAAGCTGCGTGTGGAAGTCATTTGCTTCCATCTGATTGTAAAGCTTCACCTCTGCTTTCAACATCAGATACTGTGTTTTACGGGATGGCTTCAGCAGATGTGTCTTCCACTTCACCACAGGCCTTTTCTGTCACTTACTCTTCATCTAAGTCCTTGCTTTCCGTGACTCTACTCTCTATATTCGTATTTCTATACCTTCACCTTCTAATCGTTTGTCTCTATATTCTCTTTTTCACCTCAGAGGAGAATTCCTTTGTGGCACTGGATCACAGCGGGATCTTAGGGACGGAATTTGTGAGTCTTTTAGAGGAGACGGAGTTTACTATCCTAATTGATGCCTACCCAGCTCCTAAAGTCACATGGCTGAAAGATGACAAAGAAATGCCAGAGAACTACTACGTCCTCGCCAAAACCAGCCCCCTCGAAGGAAATCGGTGAGAATAAACACCGTGTTTTATTGAAAGAGAAACTGTTGAGATATTTGCAGTTTCAACACTTGAACATGGTGTTTGATTCCTGTTGCAGAGCTAGTAAAGAACTTGTACACCGCTGTCATACCTGCCCCATTAGTCTCAGCTGACTGACCCTGGATGTGTTTAACCCATAAAGACCCAGAGTTACTTTTTTAGCAATTACAAAAATGAATTGTTCTCTCTGTTTAGCCTTTCTTATGCGATTTATCACCATTTAGTCTAATATTATCCTCTGTATTTTGCATTATTAAGTGAAAATCCTGGTATTCTCCTACATTTTATTCACTGATCATGTAAATGTTTATAAAAGCTCAGATTAAAGTTGAGTTGAAGTATATCAGAAACAGAAAACTGAAGAAAAAGTGACTTTAGCGGTAAAATCATTAATCCAAGCATCTCCATCTACTGTCATTTATCAAACTCCGTCGGTTTTATTGGTGAATCAATGTTGTTGAAGATGACAGGGTTTCCATGGTAACTACAGAGCCTCTGAACGTCCAAATGGGTCATATCTGATGATCATGTATAAAGATGACAAACTGCTTTTCACACCAATTATTTACATGCATTGATAGGATTAGTGGATCAACAGGTATTAAACCGTTTAGATTGGTAGATTATTTTGGTCACCAGTGGCTGTTTAGGTCTTTATAGGTTAATTTACCCCATGTTTTACTGTACTTTATGTGTAAAAAAAAAAAAAAAAAAAAAAGCAGGTGATTTCATTGCAAGTATGGTGCTGATTTTCTTTTCAGATATCAAAGCCTTCTGAAATTCCGGCAGCCGCTGGAGAAAGATAACGGCAAATACACCATCAGAGCTGAAAGTGGCTCGCGTTCTGCTCAGTTCTCCTTTGACCTCAAAGTCAAAGGTAAGATATAGAAGAAGACTGACATAAATCTATATACTAAAGAAAATCACTGACTGCTGTTGAGCGCTGTTTACATTCTACTTTCTCTCAGCTCCCACTGCAGTGATATTCCCACCGTCCACAACCCCCGTGCTCCTGCCACAGATGGAGGAGATGGTGGTGCCCCTCCACACTCCGTTCAGCCTGACCTGCCGGGGGAACGCTAAACTGGCCTGGGAGACTCCGTTCGATGTACCCGAGCAGACGCAGGAGGACAACAGCGGCTTGTTTGTAACCACCATCACTGTGGACAACGCCACCGCCATGCACACCGGCTTCTACAGCTGCTTCTACGGTCGAAACAGCACTGAGGAGATCGACGACACCAGCATCTACATCTACGTGCCAGGTATGAGGCACACATAGACAACTGTACACATGTGAGGGGTTGTGTTATTTTGTTTTGTTCTGGTTAAAAATGATACTGTACACACAGATCCAGACGTACCCTTCGTTCCATCGCCGGTGCCTTTCGGTAACCACGTCCTGTCCGATCATGAGGAAATGGAGATTCAGTGTCGTGTGTCTGATCCCACCGCGAACGTCACCCTGATTAACGTCGACACCCAAGAGCCTGTGCCCAGTGTTTACGACAGCAAAAGGGGCGCTTTGGGTATTTTCACTGCTGGAACATATGTCTGTAAGGCCGTCATCAACGGAGAGGAACACCAAAGCGGAGAGTACATCGTCCACGGGTGGATAGGTGTGTGTCTGTTTGGATAGTGTGTGTGCAGATCCATCGGTGCTCTGTCTGACAGAGGTGGTTTGATCTGGTTATTTGTTTTATCTCAGGTAACGCTCTGCATGTTGAGCTGACTGCCAAAAGGACTGCGTTACTGGTGGGAGAAACCATCACAGTCTCCTGTCTGGCTCGAGGCTCTGAGATTCTGGAGGATCACTGGAAATATCCTGGAAAACTGGTGAGAACTTAAATCAAACCTATGCAGCACAACAGACAATAGACCTTTTTAACAGCAAACGCTTTGGCTCATCACAGCAGGAAAAACACAGGTGATCCTAATAGCATTAATGGTGGATCTGTTCCATTTAAATGTCTAAGAATCCCTGCCAGGGAGCCAGCAGGCACAAACCAAAACCCTGGAACTGATGCACCTACTGTACATGGAAAGCAGCCATTGTAAATTAAAGTAATTACACTTGCATTTTCTCCCATAATGAGTGGAAAAGGTCATTCACTGTGTCTGACATTTAACTGTGTTTTGGTTTCTGACAACATGAAGTCTCAGATATTCACCAACAAAGATTAATTTAAGATCAGTTTTGCTAAACTAGGTTTAAAATGAGTAAATCCATGAAATGAAATGTGTTCGTCCTACTCTTGACATTCCCTTCTTGAAAAATAGATGAATAGAAGATAAAAAATTCTCCCTTTGCAGAACTTTGAAGAACAGCCCTTTTAAATCATCCTCAAGTTTAAGGTTAAACTTCAACATTCATACATAAATGCAATATGGATTTAAAGTAACAACTAAACTGAGACGTGAAGAAATGTTTCAGTAAAGTCCTTGATTTTCGGATTTGTTTGGTGCATAATTGCTGAAGAATGAATAAATCCCACACATCCTGTCCTTATACAGGATTGTTTGACACTCAGGC